>OZ024922.1:36013735-36031246 GCA_964017225.1 Netelia inedita | reverse complement strand
CACCGAACGAGCCAGCGAAAGAGAGAGAGAGAGAGTACAAGCCGAGTGGCAGAGTGGCACAGTAACGAGAGCAAAATATACGAGGCGAGTGAGCGAGGGCAGGGCCATGGTCACCCGAAAATACGGCCGCGCCTCTCCCTCTCTCTTTCATCCTTTTTGCCCTCTCTCTCTCTCTCTCTCTCTCTCTGCCTCCCTCTATTTTTTCTCTTCGTCTCTCTCCCACGTCCATTCGCTTTCCGGCACGGTCTCACTCCATCTCCCTCGACTCGGTGAGTTTCAATGGCTCGATGCAACCGCGGCGACTCTCTCTCTCTCTCTCTCTCTCTCTTTCCCTCCCTCTCTCTCGTTGGTATTATACAGGCCGCTTCACGGACTATGATCACAACGCGCTGTTGCGTGGCTGCACCCCGAACGTGCCAGACGAACGAATTTTGCAAAAGAGGGAAAAAGCCCGCGAGAGAGAAAGAGAGAGAGAGAGAGAGTGAGAGAGAGAGAGGGGAGGATACAACACCGGCTCGCACAGACTCGACATTGTTCCCCCGTCAATTTGTTTCTTTATACCACGAGAATGCTGTTATTTCGGGCTGTGGTCATTCGTACACGATATAAAACGTGCGTGTGCGAGAGAGAGAGAGAAAGAACGAGTCGTGGAGGGTGGGAGAGAGGAGGAGGGGCTAGAGACAGCGATATACATGCGATCGTATGAATATGAAGAGTTTCGAACATTCGCGGACGGTTGCCGAAACACGAAATCGAAAATGTCTCTCGATGATTTTTCATTGTCCTTCGTCAGTGAAAAGAGACGGTTTAATATCCAACCCCTCCTCCCATTCCCTCTCTCCACGAATGGCAAAAGGTAAAATTTCATAAACGATAATAAAGTCCATTAGAGCGAAAGAACGACCGGTGTTTCGGCCAAATGAGCTTGGACGAAATGTCACTGTAGTCGGAAATATACGAGGTGCAATGAAAATTATTTATTCGACGAATATTTGGATAATTTTATCGTCCATACAAAAAATGAAATTTGAATTCGTGCGAGAAAATAATAATAATAATAATAATAATAATAATAACAATATTTCTGAGTCTTCAAAAATTGTAGCAACTCGCGAAATAATTTGTTTCGTTTTTTTTTTAAAATATTAAATTATTTATTTATTTAGAAAAATCGATTATTCACGGAATTATGAAAATATAAAATAAATAATTAAGAAATTGATTATTTTGTGGACCAGTCGACCCCGACCATAGAAGCGCCGAACAGTGGAGAAAAAAATAAAAATTCTAATTCGACCATTTTCCACGAGCTAGAAACGAAGCCCAAAGTAGATTCGGCCATTCAACGCGCGGCGAGGAGAGTGCAGTAGAAACGGTTATACAGTCGCGGCGATTCGACCGTCATTGGACTGGCTGTTTCGACGATTGCCCCTACTCCGTTCGAAACCCGGGACAGAGGGCTTCCCGTCCACAGAAACCGTGACTAGAGAAAGAGTCGTTTGTCCGTTCGGCGATTCGACTATTTTTTTCTCTCTCTCTCTCTCTCTCCCCACCTACTCCAAATACACACGAGCCACGCCCACACTCGAACTACGCGTAAGATTCGATTTTTATTTTTTGTACTTTATTTTATTTTTTCGTTTCTTCTCTTTTAACAAATATTCTTTCCTATTCTCGATATTTTTATCGTTTCTGAAAAAAAAAGGAAGAAAAAATAAACAATACCCTCGCGATAATCAACGGTCGTTGTTATATTTTTTTTATGTTGAAAAATAAAATAAAAAACGTAATTTCGTTATTACGCAAATAATACGAGATTCTCGACACGAGAATCGTCGAGGAAAAAGAGTGAAAAAATCCTCCGGCGACGAACATTCTCGTTATATCGGTAGCGAAGTGAAATTTATTCATGAAATCGCCGGCCACTCTTCGAAATTCGCGGTTAGATTGCGAATAACAAATGTGTCGGATTTACTCGTCGTTGATACGCTCTCTCCGCGTGTTGTTCGGACGATCATCGGAGATATAGCGAGCAGGAGGCGCCGTTACGACGAGAGTTTTCTCCCTCGAACTCTCTCGTCTCGTAGAAAAAAGAAAATAAAAAACCTCCAGCATCCCTCTCATTTCGCCTCGACGATTCGACCAGTAGAAAAAAAAACATTTACCCAAGATCGTAACGACCTGTCACCTCTTCATCCTCTTCATCCCGCGATTTTTACTATTCCAGTACAAAAATCCAAAATACTCAAGAAATAAGAAGAACAAAAATTCAAGTCTAAAAAAAATTATCTAATCAGAGGAGGTAAAAATAAAAAATCAAATAAAAGTTTTTTTTATCGTTAGTCGTTCGAATATTTATTTGCAACGAACACGTAGCATTTATGTGCGAGAATGCGATCGAAGAACGCAAAATCCCATAGGAAAGTCGAGAGCACGAGGGCAACGATATAGCGAAAGAGAGGCAAGTTGGAGAGAGGGTAGTGCGCGGGCGATGATTACGTGTGCTCGAGGCATTCTCGGAACAAAGCATCCTCTGTCCTCTATGCACTGAGTGAACGTTCTGCTCGCTTTCGTATCGGACCCAACCCCCATATTAAATATATATATATATATATATATATATATATATATATATATATATATATATGGGGGTTATATATATATACACACACCATGCATCTCGATGCAAAAGCTCCCCAATTCACGTACGTACCTACCTGGGAAAAGACTCGAGAAAACGTTTAAAATTTTTGAAAATCGTTCGATGTACATTTATCCGTAAATCACAGAAAAGAGACTCGACGCACCGAGATTCGGTGATATTTATTCGATGACGAGTTATAGTCAGCGGGTTTGATCGGATAAACGTGGGTGGCCGCCAAGAATACCCGAAGGACAGAAAGAACGACGAGAGGAAAGTTGAAAAGGAGAATGATAGAGAGAGAGAGGGAGGGAGGGAGGCAAGAAAAATTATTTTTCCGCGAAACGCAATCTATCACTCGTCGATCGATGCGTCATCATAAATATAATCAGCTCGAATGCATTTTTTCGTCGCCGACTAGAAACATCTCGCGTAACGCAATTTACTTCCTTTTTCACGTTTTATTTTCATTTTTGTTTTATAATTTCTCCCTTTTTTTGCCAAAGAATTCGCGAGAGTGAGACGTTAAGACGGTAATTAATGATTATGGGCAGTCGATAATTGCTAAGTATGAACGTTAACGGCTGTTTCGGAGAAATAGTAAAGAAGAAAAAAATTTAAAAAAACGGAGAATCATCGTTTCTTTTTTACTCGCTATTTGCATACTGCTGTATAATAACGCCGTGGGTATTACGCGCGAAAGGAAAATACGAGCTCGCACTCGCGCCAAGGTATACTTAGGTAACGAAGGGACGGGGAAAATTAACCACGAATTTGCGAAGCTCCCTTTTGCACCTCGAGGTTCGCCCCCACCCTCCTCCCTCCCACTGTGGATAATCGTGGCTCGGTGTTCTTCGTGCAAACGCACCTAAGTATGCACATTATACGCGTATATATATATTTATATATACAACGTTTATACGTATATTTTCCCTCGATGTCGTACGTTTCGAAAATGCCAGAGTGAGAGAGAGAGAGAGAAGCAACCCCCTCCTTTTTTTACACTGATGGGGCGAATCGGAGTAAGCGAGCACACGTGAATCGCGACCATCGCGAGTGAGGAGAAACGAGAACGCGTTTTTTTTAAAATTTCTTTCTTTTTTTTGGATTTATTCTTGCAGCTTTTTCCTTCTCCCACACCCTTGAATCTCACGTTGGCGTTCAATTCTTTTTCGCAAATCGTGCCCCCTCAACCCGTCGTTCGTTTATTCGTTTTTTTTCTCACGAACAGACACGAATAATAGCACTTGCGCCTTCGATATCGATCTCGTTGAAAATTCGTATCGATTTACAGCCCCCCCCCCCTCCTCCTCCTACAAGCGGCATTATAAAATCGTTTCACGACTCTCGTTTCGTGACGACGTTGAAAATTCAACGATAATGTCATGAAATTTTCTCGTTCTACGAAAATTTCTTAGGTTTACGACGCGATGATTAGCCAGACACCGGGGTCTTCCGTATTGCATTTTCGCGAACGAATATTTCGCACTGTAGTCGCTTGTATCTCGGGTAAACATATGATAGGCACGTGTTATCGATAACGTCTTCGTCGAGCAAATCACACGCGGTGTGTACCCCACCGATTCTCGTTGGACCGAGACGAAAATAAACGGTAGGTACTTACAAAAAAAAAAAAAAAAAAAAAAAAAAAAAAAAAAAAACTAGAGAAACTCAAAAATCATTCGATAATGCGGACGATGACGTCGTTAGAAATATCTTAGAAACGCCTACATCGATGAATTACGCTCATGCGCATCCAACTAATTATTTCAGTCTAACGAGTCGCCAGTGATTTTCGGCTCGAACGACAGAATCAAAAATTACAAAAAAAACACACAAATTTCTTTCTCTCCCTCGTTATCATCGATAACCCGATCGGCTCTTCGCCGACTGTTAAATACAAATTTGACGAAAAATTCAGTAAACGTGACTCACCCGGCTTTTGTTCGTGCGAAAGACGAGGAGACGTCGTAGACGAAAATTTTCCACTCAGCTGTCAAAGAAGATTACCCCCGACGGTGTATAAACCTTAGCACACGTATATATGTGACACACACGCACACACGTATATATATATATATATATATATATATATATATATACACATAGATACATTTATATATATATAAACATATATAGAGATATATATGTATATATATATTTATAGTATATATCCGAGTTTGTGAACGGTTGATCTTGCACTCGTGCACACTTTTGCGGACACTTCACTCTCTCAGTCGTGTCGCGGCTGTCGCGTATCAGAAATAGGTACACATGTCGCACTCGGCCCGTCGCTTAAGTTTCGCACACGCGCGTATACGTATATATAAGTATATATAAACATATATATATATCTGTATATATGTGCGTATACGTTAGAAGTACTTAACACATTGTCGAGGTGAGCGAAAGAACAAAAAAGAAAAAGACAAAATCTCGTTTCGTCGACTCGCGACAGAGATTCGTTCGTGAAAATGAGGATTTAAAAAAACAAATTTCACAAAAATTTAACGATAGAAATTTTTACGTCGTTTTTTGATTTCCGGTCGAATATGGAAACACTTTGGCAGGGGTTGGGGTGGGAAACGATAGGCGCGATTAACGCGAATTATATTCGTCTCGTGCGCGAAATGTGTATGGGAGCCGTACGGGAGGATACGTTTTGTGAGCGGTTTTTTTTTGCCGCTTTGATGAGTTTACGTCGCGCAACGAAGCCACAAGCCCGACGGAGAGTCACTCTTGAGTTTCGCTGACTCGGTCAACATGTTGTTCCGTACTGGCCGTCTGCACGTTCCGTGCATCCAGATAACGCAGCGCGCGAGAGAGAGTGAGAGAGCGAGAGAGAGAGAGAGAGAAACGGCGCGAGAGAAAGACAGAGACAGAGAGTAAGAGAGAGAGAGAGAGAGAGACCGCTCGCTCGCTCGCGCGCGCGAACTCCGCCGATTCACTAACCTACCTCACGCGCGCCGACGATATACAGGTCGTTACAAAAAAGAACAAAACACAGAAACAACCTATATATAACGAGCTCTACAGACACGTCGAACTTTTCATCGTGCTTTAATTTACGCGTTTATACGTTTTAATCTCCTCGTTGTTTTATGATTTAAAAAATTTTTTTTTTATTTTTCGCACACGAAATTCACCCGCGTTCTCCACCGACCACTACCACACTTGCCTCGCTCGGCTGTTACTACTACTGTAACGAAGACGCTCACTGTTGCTATCCTTTCCGCCACGACTCCCTCTCCCCCCCCCCCCCTCTCCATGCGACACTCGACGTACCCCCCCCCCCCCCCCCCCCAGCTCCCTCCTCTTCCCCCGCCCGTCCTCCTCACCCCTCTTGCTGCACACGAAGCTTCGTCTTGCCTCTCCTCCACCCTCCCGCGCCCAACGTTATAACACCGCACTACACGATGTAGTGTATGCGTGCGTGCGTACACACGTTGCAACGTTAAACTCGACGACACGAACGCGCCTGATGTATTTACGTCCGTATAAAAGGCATACGCCATCGTGCCCCTCGTCGCGTATATACTTTATCCGTACGTGCGTGAGAACTTTGTTGCAACCCCTCGATTTCGCGAGATCGAAACTTCCTTCGTCCGTTTTAGAGCGTCGTTTTTTTTTTTTTTTTTTTTTTTTTTTTGGTGGAGTGGTTAGCACTGGGCGGGAGGGGGCGTGGACACTCGATTTTTTCGTTTAGCGGTCGTGGTTCGGAGGTTTTTTGTTTCGTCGTGCCGTAACTGGCTTTCGATCGATGTTTTACCGTGGATCGATTTTTTTATTATTAAAGTTACATTGTGGAGACTTTTTTATGTTTGGAATTGTTGGAGGAATTTTTTTATTTTTTTTTATTTTTTTTATTTGGACATTCTTTAGGTGGTTTTGAGGAGACGCCTGGCGCGTTGTTTGTGATACTGCAGGGGTTAGAAATGTTTGTTCTAAAAAATGAATGGCTTTATTTTCATCGGAAATTTTTCGTGGAACGTGAATATGCGATGGTTTAAGGAGAGAAATTGATAATCGCAATTATAGGGATCAAATGACGAAAGGAATGAAAATGTGACGAAAAAGAAAATGTCGTATCGTGCATCGATACAGAAATCGAGGCGAAGCGAAAACATAGAGGCGCGACGGAAGTAAGAAAGAAACGAGAAAAAGACCGTCGAAGATTGAAATTGGTGCAACGTCGAAGGGGGGGGGGGGAAGAAGCGAGAATTGCATTATTTATCGTATTATCTCGGTCGATGCTACGCCGTTGCCAAAACACAGCTGCGGCTTTTCGCTAAGCTGTATATATATATATATACGTACAAGCTCGATGTAACTGTTCGAAGAAAAATATATATATTGCCTCCTCTCTCTCTCTCTCTCTCTCTCACTCTCTCTGGCGCGCGCTCTCCAACACGCGGTCGTCGTCGCGATAAGCGAGACTGCCGTATAATATTTCGGTAACGCGAATTCGTTCGTTGTATATTATCTCAGTGGACTGTTGCAACGAGCGAGTCGAAGTATAGATCTGTTTTCGTTTTTTTTTTTGGCTTCGATCCGCTCGAGAGTACACTCTGGCGTCGGGAGTTCGAGGACCGACGGCGGTAGGCCGATTAATCGAATTCCGTGGGAGATTGCAAATATATATACATATATTGTTTATTATTATTATTATCGTTATTATTTATCATTATTATTATCAATATTAATATTATTATTATTCCTATTAAATTATTATTATCATTATTATTATTATTGCACAGAAATATATTTGTCTTCGCGTGCATTCGTACATGTGATCGTCGCTGGTCGTGACGATGAGTCGTGGCTCTCTGGTTGGGCGTCAATACCCGGTTGCCCGTGCCACCACCTTATCAAGCGTGCAAAAAAAAAAGAAATATTATTTTGGCTATCGTAATTATCCTTATCCACATGCACATGTGTATACGATAATCGCACTCTCGTACATTCCAAATTAAATGCACATCTATATATATATATATATATATAGCTACGTGTTTTTCTTTTTTTTCTTTTTCGAGAATAAAAGAAAACGAGTGCAGCGAGATTTATCGGTATTTATGGAAAATTAAAGTGTATTGTCGAGATTTATGAATAGATATAGGTAGTTCCATAGACGAATGGTTGGTTAATCCACGCGAACGCGAATCCGATTGGCGTCCCACACACGTTTTCATAGCTATATATATATCGTTCCATTGCCAGTAATGTACAGTCGTTTAACCGTTACTCACGTTGTTCACGCTCACCCACGCTAACATCGTCGTCCTCGTCGCGAAGGAGTCATTACGCTCGAAGCCCCGAGACCGTGCACTTTTTTTGCATTCGTATTCATTATATTAGCGGGATTAAATCGCGATATATGCGCGAGAGAGTCGCATCGAGGCCCGAAACGAATCGTGGCCTGTGGGTGCTTCGAAGACGAGAAAACAAAAAAGAAGACAAAAAAACGCGTACGATTATCGTTATTATTATTCTTGTCGGTTTGTTTTTTATTGTTTTTTTTTCTCTTCTTTTTTTCCTGTCTTGCGTTCTTCGTTCCAGCGTGACCGGTGACAATTAGGCGATAACGAAATCCGGCAGATAACGCGCTCGGCTACGTGAAAATCGAGGAAGATAATTTTGTTTCTTTTTTTTTTTGGAAATTTTATAGACGTATTATATTTCGATAACGATAAAGAATATCGAGCCGGACTTTTTCTCTTTTCGTAGATTTATCGAAGCGCATCTAATTTTATTGATTTTATGTTCGTTTCAATATTTTTTTTAGCTTGACATTTCGTTTCGTTTTTTTCCCTCTACTTCTTCTTCTTTTTGTCTTTGTCGGCCTCGCCGAATATTATCGCGGTTGCGAATTCTCGCCTCTTTTTCGCGTCTTCGATCGACGTCGTTTCGGCGTTTTCTCGCGTCTCGCCCCACCCGGCAATGGTTGGCTCGCGACAATGGCAAAGTGCAGCCGGCGATAAGCGCGCCTCGAGAGCAAACACGCCGATGAACGCCGCGTCTTTTGGACCTTATTCCTGCGTGTATCTCGCAATTCTCTATCGCGCCTATGCGTTGCAGAAACGAATTAGGTGAAAATCGTGGAATCGAAGCTGCAACAGCTGCATACAGTTATTAGAATTATTTATGAAAAAAAAAAGAAAATTATAATTCACCTCAATCACAAGAAAATTCTTCAATAATCAAGTAACGTTACCTCCCTATGTTTAAAAAATACAAAATTTATAAAAAGTATATGTCAGCCGTATCGCGACATAGGAATTAACATTTTCCTTCCACTGCATATGAAAAAGAAAAAAAATATAACATTTTCGAATTAAGTCGCAGGTGCGTGCGTTCGCGCAAACTTGTCGAACGCGTAATGGAATCGCGTTTATAATAATGATCGAATCATGGATAAATATCCACGTTGCTGGGAATCGATTCGAATTGGTCGACGCTTATATCTCCACCTGGCTCTCCTCCGTGACTCGAGTTTCTTCGGTTTTTTCTAGGATAATTGTCGACTTTTAGTTTTCGATCACGGTTAGCGTGTATCAAAAATAAAACAAGAAAAAACAATGTTATACATGTAAACGTATATTATGCGTATTATCCGCGCTTAGCGCTAAGCCGTCGAACTTGTCCGAACGTAGAATTATCATGAAGCTATATGTATGAACGATGCGTGCTTCTCTACGAAGTTCGAAAGGGACGATTTAACTTTAAAACTCATCATTTTCCTACTTTTCCCATTTTTCTCTTTTTTTCTTTTTCTTTTTCCTCTTTATAATCCCTGAGTAATTTTCTATACGCGATAGTAAATCGAGCGTAAATTTACCGCCAACGAAAAATATCGTGTTATACGATATCGTCATTATACATTCATTCCGTGCATACGTACCTACTTTTTATTTATATCCCTTGATGAATAATATTCCCCTCGAGCTGTAACGCGGTCCGCGATTTCCACGGCCGGGTAGCTTTGTTTGATCGAAGGGTCATCGAACCCGTACCGCGGGGATTATCGGCGTGCGTTCTTTATCTTACGAGACTGTCGCTTTTATCTCGCGACAACTGGATATTTGCGACAGTTTTTTCACCTCTGTTTAAAATGCACGAATTTCAGATTAATCGTTTTCTCGATAAAACCGTTGAATTTTTGGATATTCAATATTGACGACATACACATATATACGTATATATGTTTGAATTTGGCAAAGTCTCCTTTAGCTGGCGTGAGCTGTTTCCCCCCTCCAGTCAAGTGCTGCCACCGCGCGGTCATCGTCGTTACTAACTTTGAATATTCGCGCCACCGTGGCGTAGCGGCGTTTGGTGGAACTACGCGAAGAAAATCGAGGAAGACGAGTCGCGACGAATTTCATCGCGTTTATTTATTCCTAAGCAGCCGATGATCCACGAATACGTCAGAAAATCGATCTTCGCGACGTTAGAAACCCGCCGATACTATTTTTCTCCAACAGCGAACGAATTACGAGTATTAACTTCACGAGCGAAATGTTCAACGGGAGCGTATAGGTTATGTCGCCCGGCGCGTCTGTCGCGACGTGCATCCTCGCTGCTCAACGTCTGCGATCTTAAATTCGAATAATAAATTAATCGGCTTACGACGCGTTCTATCACCCGATTATATCTTTATCAATTCTCCGTTCGTACACCCCTATCGGAAATATATTATAACTATTCGATTGGCCGAAAAGTAGTTATTTTTTTGTCCACTAGATGGACGTACGTGCACATCAATACATCTATATACACAAACGCACCACTTAACGTCGCTCATTAGATCTTTTCTCTTGCGTACGTGAATGCTCGACGAATCCTTTCGACAAGGGTGAAACTTTCTCTCTCTCTCTCTCTCTCTCTCTCTCACTTACTCACTTACTCACTCCTCGTGCTAGAATCTCGTCAATTGACGAGACTGTCGGCTAATCCACACATCACCGTGAGCGTGCGCAGCGTGTGATATGCCCGGTAAACGTGCATGCCGTCTGCACGGCATCGAACTCCTCTCGACACGCGCATACGCGTGTGTCTCTGTGTGCGACTATGCTCGTGTGTATGTACGGGACTCTCTCGAATCTCTCGATAGTCCAGCGTGAGTTTTCGAAGCCCAACTCTCGTGGATCCGTAGGATCGATCGATTATACATCTATATTGCACACGATTCCAATGGCCACAAAGTGCTGATGTGTGCCGATGTTGATTGGCCTGTTCGAAGAGCCCTGCAGATCCAGCCAACACACACAGCTGGAACGAGAGTCTCCCCGCGGTCATTCGGGTTAACGTGTCACGGGTATTCCATCGGCTTGGCGCACGAAACGTGATTTTCCTCTTTCTCTTTCTATCGTTCTATCTCTCTTTTTCTCTCTTCAACATTCTCGACAACTACACTGTAACGATACTCGTTAATTATACCATGCCACAGCAGCCAAGCTCCTACGGCAATCGCGTTATTGGATCCCCACTGCACTACGGCTCGATCTCTATGCGGTCCTACTTTTCTCTTTTTTTTCGTACCTTTTTTTCTCATTCCGTCCTTTTTCTTTTTCCTATTCCGTTTCTGTCTCCGTCGCTCCCCGACGCGATTCTCTCTCGTCTCCATTAATAATAATCCCTCGATAACCATCGGCCTGCTCTCCACTCTCGAGATACTCTCGAGATATATAGTTATACCCTCGTATAATGTTCTTTGAATATTTAGGATAATAAATAAATATATATATACGTATATTTCTCATTAAACTTCGTTGCAGTTTTGCCTTCGTTGTATTCGTGCCAGGTCTAACTCCCGTGATAAATTTACTCGCCACTTCGAAGATTGATCGCTCACGAATTGACCAATGTACACGCCGGCATGGCTGCATTCACAAATTTGCGCGATACGCGCATTAGACGCTGATGCGATTACGTAATTGTGTTTTGACGCAATATCATCTCGATGCTGATCGATGAATAAATAAGACATTTTCTTATTATTCTTAATTTAATTTTTGTAAAAAAAAGAAGAAAAAAAATAGAGATTTCTTACACATATCCATTTTCGATCTCACGGGGTGATCGTTGCACACACGTTGTCCGGATTGGATGAATAATGATCGACGATCGTAGATCTGTCGCGAGTTACATACATATATATTTTTTTTCATTATATCGCAATTTCGAGCTCGCTCGTCGAATCGATTCCGTCTAATTACAATAAAACCGGCTTTTGCCCATAAATTCCCGTTTTTACCTCTCGCGACATTAGGAACGAGTATCCTGTCTCTCTTGCACGAAATCAACTTCGCTAGAATTTATCTTCCCATCGCTAAATGAAAACAAAACAAAAAAGAAAATCATTTTCACCAAACGGTAAAATCGTGTGGTATTCGAACGTAATGAAATATTTGGAAGATTTGTTAATCAGTGACGAGAGAGAGAGGGAGATCCTCCCTACCATTGCCGAGGGAAGAATTTATCACGATCGCGAGTTCGCGAACCGCGAGAGGTATCGTCGGATAACCGGAATACAGGTTTTCCGCGGAGATAGAGCCGTGCCCGCGTCGCGACGATATTTGCTGCCGGGGCGGTGAGGGAAGGAGGGAGGGAGGGAGCTATTGCACGACAACGGCTACGACAACGACGACGGTATATAAGACGGTACGTACAACGATGGTAAAGTAGTAGGGGGTATACCGGTAGAGATGCTAATGCCGGCCTTGTGCCACATAGCAGCGTTGCTCCTGGGTGCCGGAGACAGCGTCCGCCTCTATCCTTTGGTACTCTTGTAATACCTACGTACGTTGACTAACGTACAGTGACGTGTATATGTATATGTATATATGTATATATCTATATATGTGCGTGTACGTTAAATGTTCGAATACTTCTCTAATGCACACACGAACTTCCACTCGTCATTTACTTCGTGGCTATGCGTATATACATATATATATGCAATTGTACACTCGGAGAAAAAGCAAGTACTCGAGGAAAATAAATAAGTTCAATGGACACTTCTTTTGTCCTTTCAACACTGACGTTAGGCAAAATCTTGTTATAAAAAGCGACATGTGGAAGAAATAAATAATTCTTTCAATTCGATACGGTAAGATAATTAAATTTTGGGTTTAATATCGTATCGTAAGAAATATGAAAATTTTGTAGGTAATTTTGTAATTACGAAAATGGATTTAAACAACAACAAAAATGTCAAAATAGTTCAAGATTAGAATTGACGGTGAAAACGATTTTTAACCTAGGAATAAGGAACTTCCGTGACAGAGTCGAAACTTGGTTAAAGTCTGATGTCAATGGGTAGGAGGGGGAGAAGTGAGTCGAAAATAATGTCTATAATTCGTTAACGTACGAGCAAAGTCCAAGTTTCACATATGTCCTACGTTACCTCTACGAGCATGCACTGTTTCTTCGTTGCACGGCGGTAAATTATAGTTTGGTAAAGTTTATATTACCGGTATATATACCGTGTCGCGTATATATATATATGACTAATGGCATAGCGAAGTTCGCGACGATCAAACTGGCGCAAGAAAGAAGGTTAGGTGATTTACGGAGGAAAGAAGGGGAGGGAGACAAGTTGAAGCTGGGTGGGTTAGAATATCTCGTCGTGGAGCTCTCTTGTAACGTGGAGAGGCCCGCGGAGTGCCCGCGGCCAAACAAACGCCCGGTGCACACATACACACGAACACAGACGGACAGACAAACGGAGACACACACACGCATCTTTATATCTCGTACGCGCGGTATATATCTCGCGAAAATGCGTGAAAAAGTGGCTGTCCTAGAAACGTAATGGCCTGCTACTCAGTGGCACAAACTCCGCGCTCTCCGGCCGGCCGGACGCGATTTGTAGACGAACGAAGTCGCGCGAAGCGGACGACATGCGATAGAGGAAGACTGGTCGTATAGATTTTTATTGCAAAATTGGACAGGAAGGGAAAGATGGCGATGTATAGATGAAAAATATAAATTTTATATAAATAAATAAATAAATACATTATTATTATTTTATTTGATTAATTGTTTATTTTTTATCTTCGTTTTGCACTAATTTTTCCTAGTAGCAAATTGCCACTCTAAGTTTTCTTATAAATTTCTATAAATAAGTTAATAAATATATAAATTTTATTTTGTTTATTTTTTTTTGCTATCCATATTGTAAACATTTGTCGTAGTCAGAATATGTCGCGCACTCTGTTTTCAGTCCGCTATCGGCGTATTTTCTTCTTTTTTCTTGGTCTATCGGTCGATAAACATTTTTTTCCGCTCGTTTAACCCTCCGAAGGCTGATGATGTCGCCATTTTGGTGAATGCATAGGAGCGCACGAGCCTTGAGTCGGTTAGTCGTGAAGCGGCTTTCTAATGGTGGTTCAAGTGTGGCTATACATTTCATTGGACCCTCGTACACGGTGAAGTGCCAACGCGTTTCCCGTCACGTGTCCCGTCCAATCAATATATCGCGCTCGTTCGATGAATATCGTATGGAGAAGATATAAATCGATAAAGACAAATGGCAAGAATGATATATACGTAGCGGTGAAACTTGGCGGATGAACGTCGTCGCGGCGATCTATTGGAATAATAATTCCTCGTTGCGTTCTCGTAGTGGACGAAAATAAAAATAAAAATAAACACAACAATACCGACAGACTCGACGTGTCCCGGAACTGATTTTTCATCTCTCGTTTAAGAATTTAATTTTTTAACGGTATAGTACCCCGTGTTATCGAATACAGTTTAATATTTGATCTCGATGAGACTAAAAAATAACGATTTTTCGATCAATTTGAGCAAAAATTTACAAACGAATGAAAATCGGGTGAAGTAAAGTTGAAAAAAAGAAGATATAAAAATGGAACGTTGCCTATCTACGCAGTTACGTTATATTCGATAGACAAACCGATTTCTACTTCCCCCCAAGGGAAAATGATCTCGCGATTGAAAAGCTATTTTTCCAAGCCCGTAAAAGCAAAAACGATCGACCACGCTTGCGTTATATTTATCCGGCGTTTGAGAAAACGCTGAATGATCTACGATCGCGTTTCCCGTCCCGCGTGTTTCTTATAGTGCTACACCCCGAGAGGAAATTGCGACTTAAAACGTAATAACGCGTGTGCTGTGTCGAAAGAAAGATTCATTTGACAACAAAAATCGGAAAAAAATTCGTATCGCATATAGATTTGTAAAGGGGAAGTTGAGTAAAGAAAAATAAAACAGAACAAAAAGATACGTGCGGAGGATGAATAGCGGACACGATTGAGTGTGAGGTTGTACGATAAATTAAGCCCGAGGCACGTTCGCAACCTTCGATCGTTGCAGATTTTCATCACCTTCTTTTTTTCCCCTCTGTCATGCTGTCCCTCTCTCTCTCTCTCTCTCTCTCTGTTGCACTCTGAAAAAATAAGGCACACCATGTCTCTCTTCCTCTCAAACTATTTATCTCCGATTCGCGAATCGCGGCGCGAGCGCGTATGCGGCATTCGTTTCGAATCCCTCCCTCTCTCTCTCTATCTATCTCTATCTCCGTCTCTCTCGCACGTTCGATAATTCTATCGTCGATCTCGAAGCGATTTATAAACGATGTAAGACACGTTGGTGTATGGTTCTTAATGCCTGGTGTGCATTCGTATTTTATATGTATATATATATATAATATATATATATATATATAAATGACCAGAGTTAAAACAGTGTATAGAGTCACACGCGATTATTATGGATGCCTGAGGATCACGAGGCTGTGCACTCGCTAAGTAATAATCTTTGAGCGTTCTAATGCGACTTGGAACCGGGCGGCCTCCAAGTTGAAATAACTCGCGGTTCCCCCCTTCCTTCCTCCCTTACCGGCCCACCTCCCTCTTCCTCTCGTTTACGTTCCAGGACACCCGGCAGTATGCCTCTCGTCTCTCATTCTCCGAGTCCTATTTCCACCGCTCTTTCAGATAACTCGCGCGGCTTCGAGTGGGCCTTAATGACGGATCTGGGGGGGGGGGGGGACTCCTGGCTCGAACTCGTTGGGCATCCGCTTTTTTTTTCTTTTTTCTTTTCTTCACGCGCAAGGATATTCTGGGTACTTGGTATCGTTACTAATATCTCGTGGAACACGAAGAAAATATACTCGTCTATGGTTTTCTTTTTGGAATTAGATAATTGCTGGATGGAAAAAGAGAAAATATTTGTACGGGAAATTTCCGATTCGGCAAACTTCTGATAAAGTCTTTTTGCGCATGAAGAAAATTTGACCCTTGTCAAGTTTCGAAGATCTATATTCGTAATTTACTTACTAGGGAGACTTTGTAGGGGATAATTTTGTAGGAAGATTGGGGGAATCGGAAAATTCTCGTACAACACGAATATATGATACTTTTATTTTCGATTTTCAACAATTTACCGGTCAAATATCGAAAAAAACTACGTTAAATATCGTGGCCGATTCGAACGCGATCGGCAACGCGGTATTTTGTCACGCACTTTCCCAAGACCCTGGGTTGAATTTTAAAAAACTCAAAGACCTCGTCGATTTTCTATTACATTCGATAAATCGACAAATGCCATCGCATCTCTCCGTTTTCTCGAACCGATTCGTGCATTCTAGCCTGGCGGTCTCTCCTTCCGTTTCGCATTTACGTTCCTCGAGTGAAAATAAGTTCGCCCTTTTACGAATCGTGACAAGAATTTCATCGCCAGACGCTACATCTCTCTTTCCCATAAAATCGTCACCGGCCATCCCAGAAATCCCTCCCAAAAAACGACCCAGTAACAAATAATTTCACCTGCCCAATAACTAAAAATCGCGTTCTTTTTACCGATTTTTTACCGATTTTCCCTATCAAAAAGTCTAATTACCACGTAATTTCGTATTTTCTTTAAATTTCGATCGGTACGTAATACGAAGTCGTCGCGAATCCCGATGAATAAAGAGAACGTGACGAAAGAGAGAGAGAGAGAGAGAGAGAACGAGAGGGAGAGGCAGATAAATAACTGTAGATAGGGGAAAACCTTCGAATCGTTGGTCGACGTTGGTGAAACTGTGCACAGTTGCGGCAAACGCGCAATGGCGATGCCGTAAGTTTTTTTCACAGTCTCTCTCCTCTCTCTCTCTCTCTCTCTTTCGCACAGACTATCCGTCCGTCTAACGTTACTCGTTCTCTCTAACGATCGTGCGGAGTCTCTCTCGCGGCGACGACCCCAAGGACGCGCGATCGTTGCAAACAGCCCGCGAGATCCGATCGCTAATAGCCCGTTGCTCTTTTGCCGGTGCCACCCCCCCCCCCCCCCCCTGCCCCTCTTTTCTCCCCACCCCTTCAACACCGAAGTTGGAGTCGCAACCGCAACGAGGCGCACCGCGGTATTACTGTTACATTCCATTTTTCGATTTTTTCCTCCCCGCCACCCCCCCCCCCGCCCTTATCAACACAAACCACCCTCGCACATTTTTATTTTTCATTATTTCTCCATTTACTTAAAATTTTCTAGACCGATTTTTCACACTCGACGCCACGATAACGATCCGAAACGATCGGTATTAACGGATAAACGTCCGACGGTGCGTGTTAACTTTTTTTTTTTTTTTTTTTTTTTTTCCCGCAGCCTGATCATTCGCAGGGTACTTCGGTCTTTACATCTTCGAGGACGAGGAACTGGAAAACACACAAAGTGCAAAAAAAAAAATTAAAAGTATACGTGACTGGCGTTTTTATTCGCAAAGAATTGATAGGGCGGCGAGGGGGTGGATGGGATTGGAACGATGACGAGAAAGAGAGGAAAAAAGAGTAGAGTGGACTTCGGACGAACGCTGACAAAATCGATTATTCGTCTGACATCGGAAAAATACTCGTGCCGTTTACGTT
>OZ024922.1:35796235-36008735 GCA_964017225.1 Netelia inedita | reverse complement strand
CCGCCAATCAGGCTCCATCGTCTGTCGTCTCTCTCCTCTCCCTCTCGCACATACGCCAACAAGATTTGTGACTGTCGCCTTTTGAATCACGACTTCTAATCTCGTGGCATCTTTTTCTTTCTCGGGCTATATCCACCAAGTCCGTCCCCGTGTATTTTGCCCCGTCTATTTTCTCGATGTGCGCATGCGCCCGCGCGCTCACACACGTGTAACATCCTCGTGTATCGTCCATTATACGTGTGTACCATTGACCCTTGACATTTGAATTGTAAATCATTTGTCTTTTCGTATATGTTATAAGAAATTTTCTTTGCACTTTTTGCCTCGTTCCCAATTACCTGCGACATTATTATTATTATTATTATTATTATTATTATTATTATTATATTATCGAGCCTCAGGCATTAAAATGCCTCATAAATTATGCGAGACGAGGGAGTATTCGAACAATTTTTCAGAAATACAATCAAAAACAAAAACTGAAGGCGAGCAATATATTAGTCGTGTTTCCCAAAGCTCGAAGAAACAAAGAATTGAGAAATTTGTTCATAATTTCTGTTTAAGAAGGCTTATTGTCGCCCGAGTGATTCGCAGCCTACGAGTGTAAAAGTGTTGTTCAAGAAGGTTCCGGGCGTTGATGACGACCGTGGGTGCGGACTCTGGCGGATTCCCCGAAGTAATTACAACGAAGAAGTGAGTGTACAGTCCGACGACCAGTTTCGTCATATTTTAAGAACCCGATACCGGTGTTCGTCTAACGTTCTAACAATACGCCTAGCGTGTTCCGTTGATTAGTACAAAGTTAAAAACAATTTGAAAATAATTTAAAAAAATCGTCAAAAATCATTTTTCATTCGTTTCAACGAGAAATCAAATTTTCACGCGGCAGACGCGTGATAATAAATTATACGGTGAATCGTCGATGGGAAAGATTTACTGGATTTTCCCGAACCCGTGTTAATTGGTCAAGGAGGAAAAACGTTAAGATCGTAGCCGAGAGAGAAACGGTGAGAACGATGGAGAGAAAGAGAGAGAGAGAGACGTTGGTAAAAAGTTGTTTGTCGAACCATCGCGCGAGATATTCATGCAGATGTCGAATATACATATTAGATATGGCCGGCTAGTTATATAGTCGGTTATAAGGAACGAATGAAAAAAAAAGATTGATCCGGCCATTTGGCCAGGCAGAAAAACAATCAACACGATTATTGGCATGCCTGCATTTAATTTTCGTCATCGTTGGACGCCCGTTCCTCGTAGAATTTGGTCAATCGCTGTGCTCCGGCCAATCGTTGGAACGATTAAAATTCTATCGATTTATAATCACACTGCGTGTGTAGATTCGATCATGCTGGTCAGTAATGGGACAAAGCCGAACGGTCGAAACTTACTTCGGACTGCGAACGCGCAGTTGCACGCTGCACCGCGCCTGGTGCATCTCCCGATGCACCACGTATGCGCTTCTTCTCTTGGTATGGAAGCGAGCCGCAGCAGCAGCGAGCAGCACGCTATGAATACAAGTTATCGAGCCTACATCGCCACTTATAATCGGTAATCACGCGTAAGACCGCGCTCGATGAGAATCTTCGGGGCGTATGTTATTAGCCTCCTAATCAGATTTGCCTAGATACCTATCCCCCCACTCCTCTCTCTCTCTCTCTCCCTCTTTCTCTATCGCTTTTTTACTCTCTCTATCTCTCTCTTCGTCGATACTTCAGCACATTCTCCGTGCGCACTTCGATTCTCCCTCGTTCGTGGATAAACCTTTTTTTTTACTTTTATTTTAGCCTCGGTCCCCTCGCTCATATCCAATCGGTAAATGAATATTTGCAAATTTTATTCCCATAATCACGATCGAATAATGTACTCGGAAAGCCTTTCATAAATAATTAATTTCGATGAAAAGTCGAGTGTTACGATTCAATCAACGATCGGAGTAAACATTCATTAGAACGATCATTAAACGAGCATTAGCCATTACCGTTGAATCGTTTCGTTTCTATGTATAATCCCCCACTTCTCCTCTTCCTCCCCTCGTCTCTTAAAATATATCGCGTATCAATTAAAATTGATTCGCGTACCACAGCGGCGATGACTTTGATATCAATTAATCCATCGTTTTACGAGCTTGACAATTACTACCGAATTCGATTTTACCGTTTCATCGCTATGACGCAATTTTTATTTTTTATTTTATTTTCAAACGACAGCTCGAAAGTCGCAAAAAAATATTGGGATTATTATCATTTTCGTATGAGTTTTCATTTTTTCCCTACATTTCACTCTTTTTCCTCCAATTAAAAAAAAATCCTCGCAATAATAATTCCCTATAAACACAAAAGTAACGTCAAATTAAATAGAATAAATATCGAAATTCGTGCTTGTAAAATTTGCAAACTTTCTTACCAACCGAACCGCCAGAAGAGAAAAAAAAATGAAAAAAAAACATCAAAATATCAAATCCTCCAGTAGGATTTTTATTCTCTCGAGCGCAATGTTATACCACTCAAAATGCTACGATACATTATAATAGTTTCTAAATGTGTCGTAACACACGTCGTTGCGCACAAACTCCGATTCCCATTAGCATATGTGCGTCCCTCTCCGTAATGAATAATAGATTAACGGTCGCTTATTAGGCGAGAGTGGAGGTCTCTCCGGCTCGCTCGCACGAATATCTCTCGGTTGTATTTAATTTTCGCACGCGTATATAAATCGCTCTCTCTCTCTCTCTCCGTCCTAGTGCAACAAGCGCGGTTTGCAACTTGCGAGGCGGGTGAGGAAGGAGGTAAAGGATGAAGAGGAGGGGCGGGGAGGGAGACAAACACAACGACGACCGTCGAACGTTCGTCGGAACGTTCTAAAATGGCTGCTACGATGGCGAAGGCCAAGCCAGATCGCCCGGCGACTTGCTTTACTTTTTTTTGTTTCTTCTCTGTCTTTTTTTTTCTTTTTCTCTCCATTTTTTGTTCTTTTTTTTCCTTCATCTTTCGTCCGCGCCGATCGGCCACTCGTCGGTCGGTCCGCAACCTCTACGACCGGTTTAGAAGCCGAGAACGAACACGCCGGCCGAGACTGCATCACCGCGACGCGTTACACGGACGGAGAAGGAACTTGAGCTTCGTGTGTCTCAAATATCAAATAGTTAATCCATCTATCAAACGCGCATGCGTACATATACGCGTATGTATTTGCGTCGATCCGAAAGATCGTTCGTCGGGCGAAAGGACGTGTGGGTTCGATTTTAAATTGCTCGATCGATCCGTTCGAACGTCATTTTTGTTTTGTTTTTCCTTATCGTCGTACGATTGTACGAATTGATCGAAGCTGGACAATTTTCGAAATTCGGTTTCTAAGACAATCAAAAAAAAAAATTTTTTTTGTTTTTTATTTAGAAAAAACAACTTATATTCCCGTGGCCAAAAAGTAATTGCGTTTTTAATGCACGAACGTATAGGAGTGTTCGGTACGGAAAAAACGCGATTACTTTTTGGCCAGGCTCATAGACGATAATATAGCCAAAGACCTTGGAGGCAGTAGTGTGTTTTCTACGAATATTATAAAATCCATGGCGAACGAAGTATCGAAGTATTTATTGGTCGATCGAATCGACACCGGGAGACACGTATAAAGCGAGATACGCGCGTGGTTATATACATACACACGCGAGAGTTCCGTTATACCTACTCGAAGTTTTCAACAAAGACGCGAGAATGAGCGAGCGAGATAACGAGAGAGTGTTTCGTCGGTTTCTCTCGTCGACTTGGTACAGCGCAAATCTCGAATACGTCCAGCAACTGTTCTCCCCCCTCCCCCTCGTGCTCTAAAGTGAGAGAGGATGATCTATCATCGTCATCTCTCTTTTTTTTCTCTCTTTGGCTTTCTCTCTCTCTCTCGCGCGCGCGCGGTCGTGCGATTATATAGACGAGACCGTGATTAGCGCCAACGGCAATGAGCGTCAGGTGCAAAGTCGATAGAACTCGTCTCTGCAGTGGTGTTGTGTACATTATATAGATATTCTTTTTTACATAAATATCCGAGGTTCACAGGCCGTTTCCAGTTCTGCAAAAATAAAATAAAAATCATTAAGTTTGCATAACAATAATATTGATAATAATAATAATGTAAATTCTAATATTCCAAGTCTATAAATTCTTGGCTGATATCAATAATTTTCTCGCCGCTTTATTTATTTGAGAAACGATTGAGCAATAAAGTTCAAAAAAATTTCTTTACGTCTTTACGACAGCATTTAACGATATTATTAATTTAATCAGAAATCTTGATAAAGCATTGATTTTTGTTTCTGTCATTAAAGTCGATCGGTTCTCGCAGTATTATTTTTCATTTGCGAAATATTGAATGAAAATAGAACGAAAATTGCGAAATAACGCGTACACATGTGCGTGTGCGTGTGTGTATTTGTGTGTGTGTCTGTCTGTCTGTGTGTCTGTGTTCTCGATGCAAGACGTATATATTTTTAAATAACTTTGATTGCAAGCGTGTAATGATTAGTTAGCGCTTAGGTAATACAGATTTTTCCGATTCTCGTCATGGGAACCGGCACACGGCTACGTGTTCCAAGTTCGAGAACGGCGAAGCGATAAAGAGAGAGATAGGGAGAGAGAGAGAGAGTGAGAGAGAGAGAGAGAGAGAGATACGACTATACTATCTCGATTCGTGGAGGTCTCTCAGTCTTTCGCAGCGGGTTTAGCGGGTACGGCAGCTCTGTGGCCTCGGCTTCCGCGCTGGCAGGTCGGTGACGTCATGCCCTTCTAAACAGGAGGGGCCCACAGACCAACTAAACATGGCCGTGGATTTAGGCGGCCAATGGGCGAGCTCGAACGGACCCCCCTTTCTATGAGAGATCTTGCTTCTCTCTCTTTCTCTCTCTCTCTCTCTCTCTCTCTCTCTCTCTCTCTCTCTCTCTCTCTCTCGCTCTCTCTCTCTCTCTCGCTATCTTCTCTCTCTTTTCCATGTTCCATGGCCTCGAAGCGACGATCACGCGTGGGCCTCGACAGCGTCCGATTAGAATATTTGGATGGCCGCTCCCTCCGCATATTCCAAATCAATAATAATCCTACATATTTCAACCCAGCCGTTCCGTCGATTATTTCACTCCGATGGAGCAATTGTGTGTGTATGTTTTTTATTGCGAGGAATTTCTCTGCTTTGCACATCGAGAAGATTTTTGTTTTCATTGTTTTTTTTTTTTACTTTTTTTATACAACGTGAATAAAGTTTTCAAAAATGTTTTATCAATTGCAATTTCCGAAGAAAGAAAAACTGGTCGGTTTATTATTTATCGGTTGAATGATATAAATTTTTATTTGACGCAAGGAAAATTAATTAGGAGCGAGGTTCTTGCTGAATTACTATTTTTTTTTGTCGTGATCGACCATTTTGTTTCCTAAACGGGTCTATAGGCAAAAATGGAGGAACTAATTTCAAACCGGCCAATGAGGAGAGACCGAGTGATTTGCCCCACGCACTTTCGGTTAACTCCCCCAACTCGACCGAGGGAACCGGAACACCGGGACCGATTAGAATATTTTTGGGTGTTGCTCGTCGTTGGACACAGCCTCTTCGAAAGTATCGATGGTGGGGAGAACCGGCTCTTTATGGTCCGACGTCTAGCTCAAAATTAAAATGGGGTTTAGACGAATCAACACTCACGACGAAATGGCCGTTTAGGTATCGATCGTACGATAACAAATTTTTCTTTCCGATAAACCTAGTAAAAATAAAATTTTATGATAAAATATAAACTTTTAATTAAAATCTCGATTACGTATTTTTCAATAATTTTCGATAATCGATCATTATCAACGTACGAAAGTGCGTATCAACTAACTCGCCCTAGAAACACTTTTTTTAATTAATAAAAATTTGATTTTAACGATCAAAAAACATTTTTTTTTATTTATATCGATTGCCATTTATACAAAAATCATCGATCGACTATTATCGCTCGATGCGCTCGAATATCGCGTTAACTAAAACGCACGAAAGTGCATTCCCCGTATCTACGCTATCTCGCCTGTACTTCGAGCAATAAATATATATATATATATATACATATATTTTTAACATCGGTAATACACGTTCTCTCGGTCCGTCAGTCGTCTTCGCGATAAAGGTGAACGCTGGAAAAAGTCTTCGACGTGATGAAATAATCTCCGATGTTATTGCAAAATATGTATTTATCGTAAATTAAACCGATATTTTTACATCGTCGCCCGCGAAGAACGCAGGTAGGTACCCCACTCACCGCGTGTATAAATAAATTTTTTCATCGAATATCCCGGATCCACGTGTATCGCGTGGTTAATATAGCGTTGAATAAGCTCGTCTCGTTAAATCTCAGAATCATTCGTGTGTATGTGCGCGTGCCGATAATAATTATTCCGAGTTCAACGATGAACCAACTGTTTTACAGGAGACGTATAGGGAAGTGATCGGAAAATAAAACCGCGAAATATATTTACGGAATATTCACGATACGCTCTACATAACCCCTTAACGAATATAATTAAAAGAAGAAAAATATAATATTGTATCGACGAGAGTTTCGTGTCTCTCGTATTTTTCTTAATTCTCGTAGAGTTTCGCGGTCTACGAAACTATCCGCATTTTCCATCGACGAGCCAAGATACATACCGTGCTCGAGGCCGACGATCCCCCTGGTCTCGTTTGGTATCTCTGCTTGGTACAAAGAGCGAGAGAGAGAAAAAGAGAGCGACCGAGAGTGCAAGAGAGAAATAGTTCTCTCGCGGTCGAGACTCCGCGATCGCTCTCGGTGCGTGCACTCCTGGTTTTTGTTGGCGCGTTAACCAGTCGGCCAGTAACCCAACCTATACATCTCCCGTGATGCACCAGCCCGAGAAAGATCCGCGGGACCCCGTATGCGTGCACCGACTCCGTGCGTGCATCGCGATCGTACGCCGATACCCGCGAGGCCCTCTGGCCTCCATTTTTGTCATTAATGGGCATTATTTCACGTCTTCCACCAAACAAAACAACTTGCCGATACGAACGTAAAAAAAAAGAAGCACGCCCCTCCAATCCAAAAAACGCAATCCGTGCTCGACCCAACCCCTCAAAAAAAAGAAAAAAAGGGAAAATCACGTTTTCATAAAGAAAAAAACAAAAAAAAGGAACGAAGAAAATCTCGAGTTAATAATAGTAATAACAGCGTGGCCGAGAATCGCGAAGAAAGAGAAGAAATTCGATGCGGCATAAGGTATATCGAATGTTGTGGACGAGCAGGAAGAACGGTGCAACAAGGGGGGAAAGAGAGAAAGAGAGAGACGGAGCAGGAGGTGGGGGGGAATTTAGAGAGAAAGGGATAGAAAAATGGCGTTTGGATTCAGCCATTCTTGTAGCGCATCCGGTGCGTGCGCGTTCGCATTTTCTGGAGGCTGCTACCGACGCTCGCCTGGCCTGCTTGCGCGTTCTCACAGATATAGCGCGCGCGCACGTATATACGCGCACGTATACACGTGAAAACGTTACGCACGCCACGTACCCGTATCGACGCACGAACGTGTATTTATCGTTGGGTTGACTCGGGTAAGGGCGTATGTCGAATAATTCGACGTTTCTAACGACGTATGTGATACGTCCTTTTGAACTTCAGCATTTTCTATGTAGGTACACACACGAATTGTACCATGGACTATGAGAAAAGCCCGGAGTCCGGCGTCTCTATGTACGCGGTGGCCACTCTCGTTCCATCTTTTGCCCTCTCGCTTCCTTTCCTCCTCCTCCTCTTCTTCTTCTTCTTCTTCGTCTTCTTATACTTCTGCTTTTCTTATTTTACACAGCATCTCTTTGCGCTTCTGCTCCGACGAAAGATCCGTGGCTTTCTCCCCTCGTCCCTCCACTCGTCCCTCTGTCTCTCTCTCTCTCTCTGTCTTTCTTACGGGAGTGCTCATGCAGCGGCACTTGGTGGCCGAGCGCGTTGGTCATGGTTTGAGAGCTCACCGAACCGTCCGACCGACCGACCAACCCGGTCATCCCCGCGACCGACCAAACTGGTTTTTCGCGGTCGTTTCTGATGCCCCTCGTATATATACCTACCCACAATTTGATAGATTTCTGCTTTATCCCCGATCTCTCTCCCTCTCGTTCTCTCTCTTCGTGGCCCCGCGGGTATAGCTACTAGAAGGGAGGGGGTGGGTCGGGGGATAGCGAGAGGGGTGAGGTATGTGCAACGAGAGATGCATCAACGCCGAGGTCCACACGGCAACCACCTTCTTTTTTTCTCGATGAGGTCTCTCTCTCTCTCTCTTTCTTGGAGCGTGAGCGCGTGTGCGTGTGTATTCCCGATCGACGAACTCGAGCGCCGGAAGACTCGCGATATATAACTACGCAGGTGGACGAGTTGACCACACGCTCGAGTTATTCTCGATAAAATTAACGCGGTAAGAAAATAGCGAAATTTTGACCCGAGTGAGAACAATTTTTTCGAAAATAAATAAATTTTGGTAAAAAAAAAAGATCTTATTTCGAGAGTTCATTAAATATTGGTGAATTTTCTAAATTTAAATTAACG
Organism: Netelia inedita; assembly: GCA_964017225.1. Taxonomy (NCBI): domain Eukaryota; kingdom Metazoa; phylum Arthropoda; class Insecta; order Hymenoptera; family Ichneumonidae; genus Netelia; species Netelia inedita. The sequence goes on along the minus strand of OZ024922.1, from coordinate 36,000,178 downwards.
TCGTATCGACGATAAGCGAGAATAGAAATTGTATTGAAAAAAAAAAAACAATTTTTTTTTTATGACAAATTATTATTTTCCCTAAATCCTCGAAAAAGATCGAATTTCATAAATTCTCCGTGGATTAAAATAATATCGTATAATACGCATTCGATACGAGGATCGTTATCGCATAAGTCAAGGATCGATTTCCGGTGTAACGTGGGATATCGTTACAATTATTTCAATTTCCGATTGAAACGTTAACTCTCGTTCGATAGAACGGCCGATTTCCGATCTCGGCGGAGAGCTCGCGCGCGATCTAGACGTACCGTATCGGTCTGCACGTTTAAGTGCGTGCTCTATCGTCGGACGTTGGAGAAGGCAAACATACACACGATACACATACATACACACACACCTGTGTACATACTCTCACACACACACACACACACACACACGCACACATTGGCATGTACACGAATACATCCGTGGCGCGCCGGTGTCCTACAGGTGGACGAGAGTCGAGGAGCAAGCGCGATCGGGAGCTCGCGACGATAGATACCGAGAAACTTTATGCGCGCATACCCGCGGTTACCCGCAGAGGTTCTCAACCCCCGTCCGACAAATACCCCCGCCATTCGCAAATTTACTTCGAAACACGTCCCACAGGTTGTAACTATTTTTTTTGTTTCTTTCTTTCTCTACAAATAATTTCTCTTATCTAAATTTTAAAAAAAGTTAATAAATTGTATCTAACGTTGACCTGGAGTATAAAAAAGAATAAAAAAACAACGATCGATAACGATACAAACGATGACTCCGATTGAACCTCCTCCTACCTCTTGTCTCCCGAAAAGCCCCGAGAGAAAGAAGAAAATCATCGTCATCATTTATTTCCCATTCCGTTTCCTTCTCGTTTCTTTGTTTTCTGTTCGTTTGTTTGTTTGTTTGTTTGTTTTTTTTGTCGTTTTGTTTTTCCTTCTTTTAGTCGTAATCCAAGCCCCCCCACAGGCTGACAGACCAAAGGATAAACCCCCGGAGGACAACGAGGGGTTGCAGGGGGTTGAGTTTACATGAAACGCGCATCTCTTCGCGCATTTCTTCCGACTCTGTTTATACGTACACACAAGTCTGACGTTAATTGAAACGTGTAGGGGGTTGTGCAACTTGCGTCCCTGGTCCACGAGAGGAATCTCCCGGTTTCGCTTACATGTCATCGAAGAAAGCCTCTCTCTACCGCGTAAGTAAGAGCGAGATGGATAGAGGGAACGTTGACGTTCATCAGTCATTCCCGTGGACACTCCCGCGTCGCGGGAATCATCGCGAGGTTTCGCACAGTACGAATATACGGAGGTAGAGGATATCACGTATCTCTCGTGTACGCAGATTTTTTTTTCTTCTTCTTTCCCCTCACTCCCCAAACCTAACCCCCCTGACGTTTGTACACGACGAAGAGTAAAATGACGTTCGCGAGAGAGACACGCTACACACATAGATGCACCCACATAGGGAGAACAGCTAGAAGTAAAATGCGCACTGAGAGATGATGCGCGGGAATCATCCTCTCTTTCTTTCCGTGGTTGACTCGATGGGCGAAAAAAAAAGAAGGGCAAAAAATATCTATATACACGCGTGTACGAGAGCGCTAGTATGCAAATCCGAGGGAAACGAACACGTTTTTCTGTTTTTTTTTTCGCTTTTCTTCTATCTTTTCTACGGTTTTATGGGTGGAAGTGCATGCACGTATAGGAGAACGTGGGGTAGGTCGTGATTGCTCGGCGATACAAAGGGTGGACACGAAACCCCCTTGGGCACCCTTCGCCATTATGCACGGGCAGTTCCCGCGGCTTTTCTACCCCCTCCTCCCCTACCGCTACGGTCCGCCGAGATACGGAAACCGAGATGGGGCGAATCCTGTATATATTTTTTATACGTATAGCAAACGGTATATATATATGTAATATGTATATGGCGGTTACTGTTTGTAGATAGTCGTATATCGGGCCGTACAAATATATCAGTCCGCGTATATATAAAATATATACATATATATATACATATATAGGTATGTGTGTACGTGTGTAACTATTCAGATGGAAGAGTGACTGACACGGAGCGCCTAGCGGTTCGCGTTTGATACCCGCATAATATAAGCCAACGTCAAGTAGGGAAGAATGAAAATATAATGAAGGGACGAAAAGGTACGCTCGTGGATGACGCGTGTTCGGTTTTGTACATTGCAAAGAGCGTATAACGAGGTATGACGAACTCGAGCGAGGACGAGAGGTCCAGGATAAAAGTGAAGATCGCCGTAGAGATTGTTAAATAACAAATTTTCGAAACTTTTTTTGATTCTTCGATCACAAATTTTTGGTTCATTTCGCGAGACGGATAACAAAGAAATATTTGAAAATCTAGGAAAATTTAATTTTAATCGAGATTAATTTTATGTTGGTTTTTTTAGTTTGCGAGTTTTTTTTTAAAGAAATTGAGAATTCTCGACTCGAGGTAGAGGAGGAGAATGAACGGCGCGTATTTGAACGAAGTTTGCCGAGTTGGTGAAAGGAAAATCGCAGGAGAGCTTCGAAATGAGAGGAAGGAGGTGGAAAAGTTTGACGAAAGAATTCGATCTTCGTAAGGAATTGATTAATTTACGTTTCGTAAGACGCGTTACGCTTTGAGAATAAAATTGATAAGTATTAGTTTTCTCTATAAATAAATAAATTCAATCCTGCCGACAGTAACACGTCGAAAATTTTCGTGGCGAAACGACAGTCGCGTGGAAAGTGCTCGTGGGCCTTGCTTGCTGTATTCACACATCCACACATACACATACACGCATATACACACATATAAGCATATACACGTAGCAGTGTGTAAAGTCTCTTTCGTTTTTTACGACGAAAAGAGACAAGATGCTTTGGAGAGTGTTGCGCTGGTGTGGGACTGGTGCTTTGATAAGGAATTTTTCCTTCGGTCCCGATGGTTGGAAAGTATAAAAGATTAAAGTTTGTTGAAAACAAGCCTTATCTTTCGGCTATTTACCGCGACGAGGGGTGAGACGCGACTTTTTTTTCGTTTCTTTTTTCTCTTTGCTCTCGCACTGTCTCTCGTTATCACAGACGTGCGAGCGAAATATATATCTTTATAATTGTGAAAATAACGTTATAGAGTGGTCATTCCATTTTTCTATTCGACGATTACGCGCGAACGCTCGCTAAAATTGACTTGGCGATCGAACTTTGAACGATCGACCAAAAAAATGAAAAAAAGAGAACATTCATGCTGAAAATTTGTTGTAACGATTTTTTTCTCTCGGGCATACTCGCAAACGTGACTTCCCGAACGATTGTATCGCTTTATCACTTTTACGATCCACCGGACGACCGTTTTTTTATGTTTTTCGTTCTTTTTTCAGATTATCGTCTGCTAATAATTACACGCGAACTCGAGTTAGCTCTATGAAATACCTCGTGGCTTGATACTTCTCATTGATGATGTTTTCAAGACGAATATTTTGTTTTTGTTTTCATCAAATTCGAAATCGAGCGAAAAATAGCTAAAAAAATTGAAAATTGTCGGAGAAATATCGAAAAATGATGAAAATTGAGACAAATGCGAAGATCGAAGGTCTCGCTCGATATGGACTATCGATCGTTCGCGATTCGTGATCGATGCGACCAAAAAAAACACGAAAATTTACGATTTTTCACAAATTCTCGGAACTTTTCGCGATACAGCGTTGATTTTTCAACGGAATTTTCGCGGCGTTTGCCTCGCTCGTCCGTGGTCACGCGAGATAGTTCAATGTGAGGGAGAAAGAGAACGAAGTGGGCAACGTCAAAATGCGATGTATCAGAGTCAAAAGCAGCGGCGAGGAGAGGTGAGGGAGAAATGAAGAATCACGCGAGCGGGGAACGAACGGGGGGCCTATGCGGTGGCCACTCTTGCATCGCACGGTCAAAGTTTTCCGACGACCCCGGACCTCCCCCTGCTCCCTCTCAGCCTCCCCGCCCTCCATTCACCCCGGGCCGGGTCAAAGACTCGCTCCTCGAGATTGCGTCTTCGTTGGTCGTATCCCGCGAACTTTATTGTGCGTTGATGAATTCGGTGTGACGAGCTCGAGTGTCGCCTCGAGAAAATGGAAAAGTGACGTAATTTCTCGCAAAAAAATAATAATTAAAAAGAGAAAAAAAACGATAACCATTATCGTATTTCATGGTTTAAAATTCCGAACGATTTCGAACGATAGACGATAAGTCGTGATTCAACGTTCGATCGATCTTTGACCATTTTGTTTTGTTTTTTAGGTTCGTCTGATAACATAATGTTTTTTTGTTCGTTTATTTTTCAAATCGCGCTCGTTATCCGAAGTAATTTCAAAAGTTCGATCGTTCGTTCGTGATTCGAGCTCGAATGTTGTTTTTTTAATCCTCTTTGCGCTATTGTCGACCTTCGCGCGTCTAATATTTACATCATCGAGTCGCGTAATCACAAAATGGCACGACAATTATCGCGTTTCGTTCACTAAAAGTGTTCGTTGACGCGCCAGCGTCAAAGTGCTATCGCGTCAGAGATAAATCGCGCTGTGGATTTCTGAGTCTATCGCGATATATATATATATATATATATATATATATATATATATGTTTTGATTTTTCATCTTTTTTTTCTTCGTTTCTATTTTTTCCTTCATCGTTAGAAAATTTCTTATCTTCGCAAATAATCGATCGTGGATTAGAGAGATACGTGGAAAAATTCGATCGGACGATCCGACGAAAATGCCAATTCGCGACGCTTTTCGCGCGCTATTTTGCGCCCTTGAGACGAGCGTTAATGTCATCGATCGCGCACTCGTCGCGAGAAATCCTCTCGAGATATACGAGGAAGTGGATATCGGACAACCGGTTAGTCCCCCGATGTACGTTTCTTTGTTCTTTTTGTGTGTGTGTGTGTGTGTATTTTTTTCTGTCTTCGACGCCTTATCAATTGTATCGTCCTCGAACCGCGAGAAGGTATCGAAACGAAAAGATTCTAACGAATAGAAAAACAATCAAAAATATCTAACGCTCGAACACGCGCAGAACATAAAACATTTGCTCCGCGTATAGGATAAACGCCTCTCGCTATTTCATTCGCCACAAAAATAAATTAATTCGATCCAAAGTATAAATTTTATTCACGCGCCAAACTCTATTTCATCGACGCGACGTCGCCCAATTCCTTCTTTTTTTCGTTAACTTTTGTCATTTTTGTTATTTTCCTTTATTTTTTAGACTTTTATTTATTCACTCTCCCATGAATGACAGAGTAGACAAAAAAAAATTGACGGAGACTCGGAACACGTGTACGGAGGGATAAAACGAAAACGCGAACAAATAATTAAAAGTAGTTTTTGAGAGCGCCACCTGGAAATGTCAGTCACGAAGCGTGAGGAGGAGTGGGGGGGGGGGAGACCGAAACGTAATGTCGTATTAACAATGTGTCAGTCGTGCCTGTGTGTGTGCGATAAGCGTGTATGGGGGATGAAACGCGTGTGTGACACGCGTACTACTTGCTATACTACCGTCCACACACACACATACACACGCACGCGCCGACACATTCGCAAAAGAGACAGACGGCACGACGATAACTCAATAACAGCAAAACTTCTTGCTCGGCGTGACAGAAAAGGGAGGAAATATTTTCCGGCAGAGCCACCAGGCGGGCTTGTCGTTCACCAACTCGCACAAATGTTATCCCCGGGTACGATATTTCGCGTGTTTAATACCCGCGTACACACATAGTTCGTCCCGGTTATACATTTTTCGCGAACAGATGCTCGTTCAACTATCGTCGTTTTCCTTTTTTATTTGTTTATTTTTTTTTCTTTCTTTTTTACACAAACGTATAAAATTATTTCATGAATTTCTCAGAAAAAAATTTAAAAAATTAAAAAAAAACTATCAATAACAAGCGCGGAATATTGAATTTTTTATTATTAGTATTTTGAAAAATAATAACAACGACGTTTCGTTTATTAGAGCGCGAGCGTCGAGGGAAAGAAAAGGATGATGATAAAAAATTAATTTTAATGGGTAATAAATGAAAAGAAAACCAGAAATATAGCTCGTACGAGGAAGAACGGAGCGCATGAGAATCTACGAAGAAAAACAGGAACGTCGAGGCCCTCTGCCATGTACCGACTTTTACTCGAGCACATGCTGAGATCGAAACGAGCGAGCGAGAACGAGAATCGCGACCCGAGCACATGGAACGCCAGATGGTACGCACACGCGTTATTCAACACGTATATACACACCGATACGTATACGCGCGTACCGTGGAAAAAGAAGAAAAGAAAAAAAATCGAGGAAACGAAAGAAAAAAATGAAAAAATTGAACGAAGCTTGTGTGAGTCGCAAAAATGATCCCGTTCTTATAAACATACGTACCTACGGTGTATATATACGAGTTTCATGAACTCGAGTACACTCGCCGATTTCCTCGAGAAAGCCCGGTTACCCCTTGGGCTCGCGTATATGGCAAATTCGCATAAATATATATAACCGGCGAATGCCTCGACGAAACATCGCCGGAGAAAAGTTCTTAATTAATTCGATTAATCGAAACGTTGGATAAAAAAATGTAATCTTTATCAAAACTTTTTTTTAAAATCATTTTTATTCTCTATTCTCTATTTTGTTTATGTCTAGAGAATAAAGTTTGATGATATTAGTTCGAGGTTAATTACAATTAATTAAAATAATTATGATAAGAAATTTTTATTGAAAATTGATCACGAACTATTGATTGAATTTAATTCTATGTGACTGAAATTAGGATAATTTTCAAAAAATTTGACATTTTCGACTCTGTTCGTGTCAAAAAAATTCATTTTATCAATGTCAATCGATTAAGGCAAAAGTTACAGAATCTTGAGTACATAATCGAGTGTGCGATAACTATGAGGGATAAACCGACGATTCCTTTCATTTTTATTTTCATTTCTCTTCTCTCGTTCGAATACGAAGAAAAGTCAACGAGTGATCATCCAGTCGATTATCCGCGATTCAGTCGAGTATAACAACTGTAGTACTACCGTGTCTGTATGTACAGAGTACACGCAGTGGCAGTGACTGCTGGAGCTAATTTTCTCTGTCGTTCTCCGGCGTAGCGTGAATCTCGTTGGCGAGAGAGGCAACTCTATACGCTCGACGGTTGCTTGGTGAATGGAAACGTGAATGGGTTGCGCGCGCGCGCTCTCTATCTCTCTCTCTCTCTCTCTCTCTCTCTCTCTTTCTCTCTCTCCCTCGTTGGCAAGTACCGCAGAGACTCTCTCGTTTCTGATGGGTATATATCGGAACAAAAGTAAGAGGCGCAATGTGATTGTCACCGAAGAGCAAAATACCACGATGTCGAAACTGAAAACGTTAATTTGAAGAAATTATCAACATTTATATATAAAAATCTTTATTTCGTACGAAAAATTAAATCGGCTGAATCTTCGTACGATAGACAAAAACAAATCAATTAAATTCCGAAGGCAAACATTTTCTTCGATATAATTCTACAATATTAAAAATCAAGAAATATTTTTATTGTATTTTTCTCTTGATATTTTACAAATTTAAAAAATTCTAATTTTATCGGAAAATACCTGAATTTACATAATTCTTTTCGTGCAGTCGCGCCAACAATGAAAACTTTTTTTTTCATGAAAATATTATCATCGTTTCGCGGCGAACATCAAAGCTTTAGCCACGAACGTGAAATATCGTAGTCTCTCGAGCATTTCCCTCCAGACGAATAAATACGACGTACCAAAAAGCAATAATACATTTCATAAATTTTATACCTCGATCCATAAATAAATATTCAAGTACTCGAATTCATCTCTCTCTCTCTCTCTCTCTCGCTCTCATTCTCTCTCGCTCTCATTGTCAGACCAGACAGAAGTCTAACAGAAGATCATAATGCGATTTCATCGGATATAGCAAATACACAGTTGAAGGGAAATAGGCGTAGCCAGGTTTACGTGTGTAGAAAGAGAGTGTGTGAGAGAGAGTGGGGGATGACACAGGGTCGAGGAGATAAATAGATTGGCTAGATTGATCGTCCAACTGTGACGCTGAAACGAGAGTAGATCGGTAAAAGAATAAAACTGTCCCTATTAAAAAAAAACGTAAACAGCGGCTACAATTGAAAAGATAGTTTAATACGCCTGCAACTAAGGCCAATGGGAGAGTGAGACAGAAGCAATCGTTAAACAAAACAAAAAAACGTCAAGAAATAAAAACAATTCTATCTCCCTCCTTTTCTATTCATCCACTCGATCTCCGTGAATTTATTCACCGTCTCATTCTTGCTTTACTCAATGTCTCTCGATGCAATTTCACCCCCCCCCCCTTCTTCCTCTCTCTTCCTCTCATCAAATTATATATCTTTGTCCCTCGCTCTCTTACCATTGAGGTTCGACTGAGGTATTTATTCGCGACGTCGCGGTATATAAACGTCGAAGGGGCTCCCACGATCGGTTCATGGTCTCGGCTCTCCTCTCGTGGGCTCCGAGAGAGAGAGAGAGATAGTTGAGCGGTGAACGCGAAGAGGGGATGGGGGAGGGAAGGGGGTTGCAACGTCGATCGGCCGGACACGTTGGGCTCTCTTTGTGCCATTATTAGTGTTACCGCTATATTGCTATATTGGCAATCCCTGGTCCACATATAGGCGACCCATACACTCTTATATATATATATGTATATATATATAAATGTGTGTGTGTGAGCATAAGCCTGATAAAAAAAAACACGGAACATAAGATCCATGCTATACACCCTTACTTTACCATGCCATTATATGCTGTATGCATCGTCGTTGGTGCTCGTAGTGTTATATAGTTGTATAGCTCAATATTCAGCTAACACACATACACGCGGACACGTACTTAGAGCGCCGAGTTCCAAGAGCGTGGAGATCCCAGCTCCAGCAGCTGGCCTTGCCGCGTGAAAGGCACACGGAAACCCGGCCCGTCCATCTTGTTACGTAAAACCTCCCGAGTTTTCATGAGATCTGTACTGTGTCCGAACGGGCGACCGAGGAACGTTAGCGAAATAAGCGCGAGAGCGAGAGAGATGATAGCGAAAAAGCGTACATTGCAATTGCACATTAATGATCGAAAGTGAATACACCCAGAAAAAAAAGGAGGAAGACGTGAGGAGGGGGTAAGGAATATCGTGAGGTTATACCGTCGTGTACACTTGGAATCGAACGTGTTATTATAGTTTCGTAGGATTTCAATTATTCCGAGACTGGGAAATAACAAATTTGTGAAGGAAGGATGCGTGATTGATTATTACTTTTTTATTCGACATCTTAATCGAGCTACAATATACACGAGGATAGTTATTTCGTAGGTTAATTTATGAATTATCAATTAACTAATTGATTAATTACATTTTTCTTTGCTTCGTATTATATTAATTTTGAGTAATGATGTATTTTTCAAATTTATTAAAATTCTAATTCGATAGGCCGATTCGACGATTAATTGAGTTATGTTTACCTGTTGAAAATATATTGTCGTTTTAAATAACTCTCGGTCCCGAGGCTTAAGTGAAATATAATTTAGCGCGTGATAAAGATAGTCGAAACGAACCGAACGAATATTGCGAAAAAATGTTCGTTTAGGATCGTTCAAGTCGGGAGGTGCAACAGCCTCTTGCGAAAATTGCAGTTGGTATGGCCTGAAAAAATAAAGCCCCTTTTCTCGCATCCGCGATAGCCGTGTGGTGTGTCTTGATATGATAAACGTGTACGGTACACGTTCGTTTCATACTCTCTCTCTCTCTCTCTCTCTCTCTCTTTCTGACACGAGTATATACATTTTATCGTGTTTGCACCGGGGCGATAAGCGATGCGCAAAAAATGAGGTTGAAATTGCAAAACTTTGGCGCGAGGCAGACCGAGGCGTTTTGATAAAGTTCGACGAACAATAAGTCCCGAGTAAGTGAGAAAGTAGAAAGAGGGAGAGAGAGAGAGAGAGAGGGAGAAGAAAAGTCGAAGGATATGATTCAACATTACACACTCTCTTTTGCCTTGTGCATATCTCATCGAAGGGAGGAAGGAAGCGAGCAACGAAGAAAGCGCCGGCTAAATCATATTAAAAAATGATTCAAATATCCCGTTCATCGATAAACATGTCCGAAACTTTATGCTGTGAAAACTTATCTTTATCGCAACCGCAATGTAGAGTAGATTAAACAAAACAAAAAGGAATGAAATAAAGAAAGGAAGAGAGAAACAGAGAAAGACAGAATGAGAAAAGAGAAAAGTGTGCCGTGAACTGGATATTGAGATATCTAAATGGATCGCTCGAGATTAAAGAAGATGCGTTCTTGCCGATAAAGGGTGACGATGAGGAATGCAGAAAAAAATAACAGAAAATTGCAAAATCGTATGTTAGAGAGTGAGAAAAATATTGAAAAGAGAACAAGAGAAAGAAATAACGGAGAATGTGACAAAGAGGGCGAACGATATTGAGAGCGATAGAAATTAATCGGATGAGTGGCGCGCGGTGAGAGGGCTTGCTATTCGTTGCAATAGCGACGTTGCAAAAACGGAGTGGGGATGCCGGTCGAGGGCACCCAATGTAATCTACGGGGCTTATAAACCTGTATCCGGGGACCGATTGATAACGCTCCTATCGTCGATTCGTACGAACGTCAATGTTTTTTTTTTCTTTCAACCTCCCCCCCCCCGCCACTTCTCTCCCCTAGTTTCGAGGTCCGAGCGATTGCAGCGTCTGGAAATTATCGTTTTCGTTTCGTTTTTTCTTTCGCGTAATCGCGAGTTTCGAGTATCTTCGTAATCAAGATTGTGAAAAATATTTTTACAATCCCGAACTGCGTTTATTTTCTCAGATATTAATAATAATAATAATAATGAGCGAATTTACATCTACGCAGTGGCTTCATTATCGTTTTATTAATTCTCGGGGTTTTGGAAAACAGGGAAATATATTGAAAAATTTGTAAGTAGAAAAACAAAATTTTGAAATTTGTAATTACGATGACAATTTTTTTCGAGAAATGGACAAAATTTTCTGATAATTCAGAAAATTTCATCAAATTCGTGAAATTCAAAAAAGTCTATCGATTTTAGTGAAACTGTGACAGTAAAAGGGATTTTACTTTGAAAAGTTTTTGAAATTAGCTCGACGCTAATATTTTTCTTTTAAAAACGATTTTTCGACGATTTTTCAATGTTTTCAGATATTTGGAATAAATCTCTTTAATTAAGATATTTATAGCGGTAAAGTAAGAAAATTGATAAATAATATAATTTAAAAGTACGTTCGAGGGTTCGAATATTGCGAAGATGAAAATTTGCTATCGTCGAGAATAGAACAAGTCTCGATAAAGAAGAGGGCGTTTGATTTTGCCCGACGATTGTCTCTTTCGTTGATTGATCGAGATCGTCCTCCTTCAGTGTTATATACACACGTATAATGTTGCGCGCTCGTCGCGAAGCTGCTATACTCGTGCTTTCATTGAGGGTGCCTGACGACGGTGCAATGACCGCTACTGTACATACCATACTCTCTCACTTCGTTGATTCGTCGAGCGGGCCCGAGCGATGACGCACGCACCAACCGTCCTCGAAACAACAAAAATTTATTTAACAAACAGCGAGAGAGAGAGAGTCGCGAGGGCCGGTCTATATAGCACGTCGGTCCGACGGTCGTGTCGCCACCGTCGCCCACCGTCGGTTTGCTCAGACGAAATTTCAATTATTTATTCGCAAAAAAACGGGAACGATATCGTGTAATACAAAATGTCTCGAGTGATTTTACGATAAATATTTGAATTAACGAAAAGAAAAAAATCAACAAACGCACGCGCGCTTTTGTTTTCTTTTTATTTTATATTATTATTTTGTGACAAAATGTATTTTGCAAAATATTAACGAAAGAAATTGCGATCGAGATACGTAAATTTCGACAGAGTTGTTGATAATTTGTTCTTGGATTGTTATTTTTCGGTTTATTTGTCTCTGTTTGCGCGCGTGGCAGAGAAGTACAGGTGCGTCGTTCGTTCAATTATTGATATGCGGAGAATTCGACGCGACGTGAAATAAATATTGTAATCACCTTTTGTAGCGTCTATTAAACACGAGAGAGAGAGAGAGAGAGTGAGAAAGAGAGAGAAGAGATAAGAGGGACATTCGGGGGAATGAGTAATGAGCCATTTTCGTCGAGAGATGAACGAACTGCCAATGCACTCTCTCTCGCTACTCTCCGCCTGCCAAGGACGTACCGCTCGATTCGACGGTCCCTGGCAAGATGCAACGACGCACGACAATTTTTTCCTCGCTCGAACGCATTTTCTCAGTTTGGACTTTTTTTTCAAAATTCGATACATTTTTTACCTCGTCTAAAGTTTAGTTATGCGAAGGAAGAACGATGCCGTTGCCGTGCGTGCAGAAAGTCTCGAAAAACTTTTATTGACTTCGCACGAATCGAAGCGGAGAGATAACACTTTAACACTTATCAGTTCACTGAACCTCCGCCACTTGCGCAATTTCAGTGACAATAAAAATCTCTCTTTCTCTCTCGAGATTTCTTTCTTTTTCTCGTAAATATTCGGTCAATCATAAAGCGAAAAATTTAGGATAAGCGTTGAAAAAAGAAAGAGAATAAATACTTTAATATATTTGGTGCGTGTGCAAGATGGACAGTGGCTAATCAAATATGAGATAATTAAAAATTCGCGTATTCGATCGAATCTTTAAAATACGATACGTAAAAAAATACGCGATCAAGATTTTAAAATTTTATCTCGGCTAACCCGCGAAATAATCTTTCTTACTTTCACAATCAGATAAGTAATCATACCTCGAATACAAACACATTAGAAAATTAATAAAAAAATAAAAGGTTAAAATAGATTATCCCCCGAGAATACTTCGAAACTGTCCAATTCCATCAACGACCATTCGATCAAGTACCGAATAACGCCGAGTGGTGTACACCAGTGGCCATCGACGATGATAAAAGTTGATCTAAGGGCGATTGTTCGCCGGTCTCAAGGAGAAGGTATCAAATTTACCTCGTATTTTCTCATCTACTTTCTGGCGAAAGAAGAACTTAAAAAAATCTCTATCTCTCTCTACATATATATATATATATAGTTTAATAATAATAAATCAATTTAATGAGTCAATCATAGATAATAATAAATAAAAATAAATTTTATAAATATAATAAATTCTATAAATTTGTCTTTAAATAAACAGTTTTTTTTCAAAATAAATACGGATTAAGATGCGTATTATAACCTACGAGACGCGACTCGCACACGAGTTCCGAACCGCAAAAAACGGACGGCTTCTTCCTCCGTAATTCGCGGAGGTGCGCAAACTCGAAGGCGAATGTCGAGTGTCCATAAATGGCCGGGTAACCTCGAGAAAGGTCGGTTCCATCGACGCTCTCCCGAATGCAAGGGGCCCGTTTCGTTCAAATTATATATCTGTATATCGAAATAAAAGCGAGGAACCGCCGGGCCTCCATGCCGCGAGGCTTCGCGTCGAGGCCGTTCTCCCTTTTGGCCAACCTGAACCAAGGTCGGGGGCGGGCTACTCTCTCCGCCGTTTTCTTTTTTCTCTCGTCGCTCTCTTTGCTCTCTTCGTTTCGCGGCTCGATGCATTCGGTGCACTGTACACCGAACTAACTATGTATATAAGCTACATATATACCTCTCTCTCTCTCTATATATATATGCAAGTGTACCGTGAACAACTCCAAGCCCCGTCAGACGTGCACCGACCTCGAAGCGTCCAAGGACCCTTCCCGACCAACTTTTTGCACGCCAGTCTTCTTCTCGGCCACGGTGTGCAACATTTCACGTACAGGACTTCCAAAAAGTTCCTCGCTCCCTACCATTTATCGCATCTGCTCCGACCCGTATTGCACGATTATCAAAAATTACCGTCTGACCTTGAAAAATAATTCCAATGTTTTAACGAATTTTTATTGTTTCATTGGATTTTTATGATAATTAATTTTTTCTCCGTATGAGGAAATGAGACCAGTAACAAATGAGAGTCGCGATCGTTAACTCTTTCATCCCCCGGACTCTTTTGTTTCCACCCTAAATATATAATTTTCGTTTATTTGTGTCGTTAAAAAATAAGCCGGATCAACTTTTCCCTGAATTTATGATCTCCTCGTTCCCCGTATTAACTCTAAAGCATTAAGTCTATTTCGTTTATGAAACGAAATGCGGAAAAATTCATAAAATCTTCCTGGATAAACAAATTTTTATCCGTCCACAAGCTTTTCCCCTGATTTCGTAAATAATGCATTTTTTCAAGCTGGTCTTTTTCAAGACAAAACCATTAGAATAAACAACTTTTTCAACCCGTTTTTCCATCATCCCCCTAGGCATCCTTCCGTCCCATCCCAATGGTAAAATTGTTTAACTTTCCTTCCATTTACAAATTACCAGTAAAGATCCTTTCTCGAATTTACCGCGTTCTCGTCCCCGCGCAAGATACTGCAAAAAGCAAATATTCACAATCGAATAAAGCGCGATATCAATTTTATTTCATTCGCGGAACGAAACGTAGGTACGCGAGAGGGGCAAAATACACGGCGGTCGAGAGACTCTCTAATGTATTCGTTTCGCGTTCTCGCGTGTGGCTCGACAATGGACGAAGCCCAGTGCATAATAGAAACCGAATTCTATTGCGAGCTACGTACAAGCGCGTTATACGATAATACGATTTGGCGCCCCTCTTCCTCCTTTTTCCCGCGGTATCTAAACTTTATTTCGGAAGTCATTGTACACCGCGAACGATAAATCCTCGTGCGCTCCGAGTGTTGGTAACGCAACGAGAGAAGCGAGCGACAAAACGGCCATTGTGTGTTTGAATTCTCATCCTCGAATCTATACCACCGTGTATTTTACCCCCGTGCTTCGTTGTTGCTTTCCTCCAATTCAACGGGAGGAAGACCGCCAAGCGACGAAGAGACTCGAGTTTAACAAGGACGAACCAAAACCGTTCGAGCTAGTTCGCGTTTCGCATGCGTGGACTCTCCACTCGTAGGTCTATGAATGTACCAGAAACGTGCGTTTTTCACCCCCTAACCCCTTTCACATTCCCCCTCTCCTACCCCCAGGCAACACTCGCGGATTAACGCACGCAACGGTATGCACTTTTGCCCGGCCAATATAGCGTTGCGGTGTGGGCTGCGTTTTTTTTTCATCCTCTCTCTCTCCTTCTCTTGCTCGGTTCGCTTTTACCACAGTCGGTACACGCCGTTCTTTCTCTCTCTCTCTCTCTCTCTTCCTCTGTTACTATGTCGCGTTTAGTCGGGCAGATATTCTAGTCTCTCTTTCTCTCGTTTCGTACGTATCGAGCACGTGTGTACGCTGAACGTACATAGCGTGGGCGAGAATCGCCCGTGCTGTAGAGACAATGCGAGAACGAAAGCTTGGTAGGTGAAGATGAAGGGTGAGAGGGGGTTGAACTCGAGGAAGGGATGGGAGGGAGGTGGTGGCGGAGAGGGGCGGGGGGGGGGGGGTGGAGTCGAAGTAAGAGTGAAAGAGGTAAAGCTGTTTGGTGCTCGATGCTTCGGGTATTATCGAAGTAATTGCAATTTCCTATTTCCTTTATAAGCCGAGCCACGATGCAGTGCTTAATATCGAGATGGCGATACGATAACGCCCTCTACGCGATAAAGGATCGGCTGTATTTATCGCTTTTCTGCAGTATCGGTGATAAAATAAATCGTAGCGAGTTCGCGGATTTTATTTGGAACGGAGCGCGAGAATTTCACGCTCGTGGTTGATTCAGTGATTTGGGGAAAAGATCGATCGTTGAATTCGATCGATATAAATCGATGTGTCGAGCGATTTCTTTTTTTGATATTTTCTTTCCTAGTTTTTAGATTAAATTTAGAATTTGATTAAATTTAGAATTTGATTAAATTTACAATTTGATTAAATTTTAAATTATTACAGCGTAGAATCGAGCGATGAATAAAAAGAAAAGAGATTTTCATGGTTGAGAATTTTTATTTCGAGACGGGCCGGCGAATGAATAATGAATTAGAGGGAAAAACGCGGACGTCGGGACGCCTATACTATGTTTCGTGTGATTTCACGCGGTTAATCGATGCAGCTAGTTGTGTTTTTAGCATTTCGCATACCTAGCAGGAAACTCGGGTATCTCTCTCTTTCTTTCTCTCTTTCACCCTCTCTATCTATCTCTCTCTTTCTCTCTTTTGCTCTTTGGTTTCTGTATATCGTACTCGAGTCTCGCCGGACGTAGCGGCTACCTAGTATACGTATACGTGTACACGCGACTCTCACGGCGAATGCTTGGACAAATAAAGAAATGTAAAGTCTGGCACGGACGGTTGCGCCGGTGTTCGCCACGCTCTTTCACGAGCGTGACCCTCTTTCGTAATTTTTTCTTTTTTTCTTCCCTTTCTTTTTCATTTTATCGTGAACCCCATTTTTATTAATTGCTTTCAATTTTATTTTCTCTCTCCTTTACTTCATTATTAATACGAGATAATATTTGTTTCTAAGTAATTGAAAAACACGGGACATTTTCGCTCGATGCAATTTTTCTAACGACTGCATTTGTTCCTTTCTTTCTTTCTCTTATTTATTTATTTTTTTTTTTTTCGTTTAATGACTCTCACCTTTTCCAAGATCTTAGTCATTCTCGAGTCGGAGTGTAAAGAACTAGGCGCATGAGGATCGAAGTGAATCTTGTGTGAAATGAAAGAGAAATTGACGAAGGAAGGAAAATGTAGGAGAGAGAGAGAAAAAAAGACAGAGAGAGAGAGAGAGAGAGAGAGAGAGAGTGGGTGCACCAACCGCACTCGCCCACCGCCACTTCGGAATGATTTATTTATCATGGCCTACCTACTGCGCCAGTTACCGCACTTATAGTCACCGAGCTCTCGAAACACGACGAACAAAACTGACCCACCAACACCAACGAATCATCGGCCGTGAGTACGTAGACTTTCGTCCAAGAATCTCCGACACGGTGAGAAGTGGAAGAAGGAAAAAGAACGCGTTTCTCGTTCCTTTCCTCTCGCGATTTCCTCCCTCCACGATGATTTGTTTCACGTGTAGGTCGATATAGGCGCGATTGTTGATTCACGACGTTCGTACAACGCGTTCTCGACCACGATTTGTATACATACCGGCTATATCGACTTGTAATACTGACTCGGTTTGAATTCTCTCATTGTTTTACTAGAATATTAAAAATTTCGAAAATTTCGACTTTTTTTTATTACGCGTATAAAAATAAAAAATATTCAATAATACAGTTTCATTAACAGAAACATTTTTTAATTTAAATTGTTTATTTTTGAACTAATTTAATTTTAATTCTTAATTTATATTGTTAAATATCAATATCGTCTCAATTAGAAATATTTCATATTTAATTCGTAATATTAAAAGTAATCCTATTATTTATAGATATAACAAAAATGAATAATTAATTCTTAAAATATAACATACGATATTATAAATATTAGCATGCAAAAGTTAATAATATTATATATAAAATTTTTCGATAAATCTAAAAAAAATGTATAATTGGCGAATGAACGAAGAGAGATCGATGAACGAGTGTCGTGATTCGGGAAGATTCGAGGGTGAAAATCCGACGGTGCAACAGGTTGTCCCAAAAGTGTCTCGCCGGCGGCACGAAAACAATGTTGACCCACGAATCGAACGTTGCCAAGTTGGCACGGGTGTCCTCTTCACCTACGGCATTCGTACCAGCTAGAACATAGTAACGATACAGACGCGCATTGTGCGCTCGGTCAGGCGTTGGCCTACACGAAATACGTTGCGAGCAAACGAGCAGCGGGGTCGACGAACCCTTTATTCCACTCGGTCAAATGCGGGCTCTGTGTGCGCGCTTCGTTCGTTCGGCTCATGCCACGAACGTGCGTTCGAGCACGCTGTAAGTATATACGAGAGAGCGCCGACGAAAGAACACACGCCATGACTGTGTACACGATTGAGATATCGGGTCCTCCTCAGCTATGGGTCACACTCGAAGATAATAATAGCTAATTGCTCGAATAGAATGGCTTTTTATCTCGTGGCACGCACGAGCCTACGATGTATATTATTATGCACTTCGAACGAACGTATATTTTCACTACACCAGTTCCCAGCTCTATGGTCAACCGTTTCTTCTTCCTTTTACCATGAAAATATTATGACAATTTTTTTTATTGATCCTTGTAATGGCAAGTGGGGTGTCGGTGAGCTCACGTACCTATATTTTTCGACAAGTCGACATTCGGGGGAGTCATTAGCAGTTCGTTAAGATAAAAATTAATTAAGCGTTGAATTTTTAATATAAAAAAGGTAAATACGGCAGAATGAGTTGTTAGCACGAATTTTTTTTTCAAAGCTAATTAATATTATTCTTTGAAAATAATGTTGATGCTCGGTTCATAAGGTTTTAATAGATTTGCGATATTTTTAAAGTGTTTTTAGTTGATAGAATGATTCGTGGATATTTTTAAATTGGAAGGGGGCTTATTTTTAGTGGAATGTGTTGAGATGGGTCAATAGACGGACAAGCTCGTGAGGAGGGATAGGGGACTGGCTAAGGGATTCTCGAACTCTTTGTTGACATCCGATCATTCGTACCTACGTGGTAAGAGGACAAGGGTGGAAACGATGCATCCGCGAAATCTTTCTGTATTAAAACAACGGGAGACCACCGTGTCTTGTAGGTTTGTGGTGGGTCATGGTTTTTTGTCTCGTTTCGTGTTTATTTCCGGAGACAGAAACGAGGTCAGTTTCCTGCCATCGTAGAAGCTTTGCATGATGTGAAAAGTGAAAATTTACTTTTTACAATGTTTGGTGGACTAATTCTGACAAACCGGGATTAAAAATGTGATATTCGTGTTGTACGAGAAATTTCCGATTCCGTAACCTCCAATTGAAGCCTTTTTGAACGAAAAAAAAATTTGACCCTCGCCAGGTGCCGATGTCGATATTCGGGATTTACTTTTCTGACTTTGGGGAATCTGGAGGGGGTCAAAATAATTTTTCGTCCAAAAACAGTTTGTTGGGTCATTTCGGAATCGGAAATTTCCCGCGTAACACGAATATGATGATTTGAAGACGATCCGGAACAACCAAAAATTTGACCCCATCCTGGACCATTTTTTTCCCGTGATCCACCCTATGGGTCCTGAAAATCGTGATTTTCCAAGTACCGCCACGGCCACGAAAATTAAGCTTTCCGTATTTTCCTTGGCTCATTCTTCGCGTCTCGGCGAGCTCTTCGAAAAGTTACTCGTGTAATTTTCTGTCGGATCGACGGAAGCGGAGATACAACATCGTGAAAATTCCATTTTTTGCCCTTTTTCTAAGTGAGTAAATCGTTATTTTAGGTATTTTGCCTTTTTCTCCTAGAGTTTTTGAGATATCTGGGGAAATAACGCCATAATCTTCATCAGCGGGAAATTTCCGATTCCGTAACCTCCAATTAAAGCCTTTTTGGACGAATTTTTTGTTTACCCTAGTCAGGTGTCGATGTCGATATTCGTGATTTACTTTTTTGACTTTGGGGGGTCCGGAGGGGGTCAAACTTTGTTTTCGGCCAAAAATACTTTGTTGGGTCACTTCGGAATCGGAAATTTCCCGCGCAACACATATATCGCATGCTTATTCGCGCTGTGCCAAAATTTATTTCTCAAAAAATGAACAAACCTAAAAATTCACTGTATATCAACCTCCAACTGTACATACTCGCACATACGTGTGATCCTCGTCGACACAAGCCACGTAAGCAATATAGACGAGAGAGTGTGTGGCATGCCGTCGTGTACGAGCTTTGAGTTTTGCGGCGAACTCGCCGAGAGAACGACCGTCGAGACAGCAACGACGACGATGACGATGAAGCGCGAAAAGTCCTGTCGCTTATTCGTCTATAGTGGCGCAACTATACGACCCACTAAAACGTGTATGTCTCCTCGGGTTTGCATAATCGGCCAGTCACTCATCGGGGTCGGACTGTGCGAGCGTAAAAAGCACCATGAGGATTCTCACCGTCTGCGCTCATGGAATACATATATATATATACATACAAAAGTGCTTTAAACATACCACACAAGAGCGATTGGCTCGAAAGAGGAGAGAGTGTATGAGAGAGAGAGAGAGAGAGCTTTGTCTATTCGGCACGAGGTGGTGAACCGAGCCCGAGTCGTGCGAAAGCGCGTGGGTGCAACCACGAAGAGAGACACACACGGCCACCTTTGAGAATACGAGACTGTGTGCGAGTCCCACGATTTGCAGCGAAGGTCCCCACAGTCACCATATATTATTACTTCACTGATATGGATTATAGGTACATGTGTATATGTACAAACCTGCTATAGGATAAAGTTGGGTAATATGACCCACCAACCTCTTCTTCCTTCGACATCAACGCTCGCATCTACAAATAAAATTTCATTTGTATTTCATTCGCTAAAACCACCCTTAAGAAAACTACAGCCTCTGTTTTTAAGCCTCTCTAAATTTTCAACTATTTCAAAAATCATCGAATCGTAAAAAAGAAATGACAGTCCACGAGGCAATATCGACGTTAAAATCTCGCAGCGAAAAATGCCCTCCATTTTTCGTCGGTGCGACGACTCTTCATGGTCGTCCCTCGATGACCTCGCTCGCACCTGTTTTCGTCTCTCATCCTCACCGCTCCACTTTTTTTTCTCTCGCGTCTTCTCCGTAACACGAAAAATTTCATCTTCGCACGAAACATTCCTCTTCTCGTTCCGTCACGTTCAAGACAAAAAAAAGCAAAACCTCTCTTTTCCCGGAGTATTGGTCGTTACGAATAAACGGCCGGATAAATACCGAGTCGAGCTAGAGGAGAGGGTACTGTAGTCAACACCAATCGTCGTGCGAACGCAGCGTGGTGCAATAGCCAGCGAATTCTTCGTTGACTTTTGGCGAACAGTGTACGAAGGGGGTCCCGGGCTGAGTTGCCTCGACGACGAGACTGGAGGGTCAGGAGAGCGAGGAAGGGCGGTGTAGTGGCGAGTGACGGGGCGGGGGGGGGGGGGGGGGGGGGATTAGCGAACAAGCGGCAAGTGGTGGGGGTAGAGCGGGGCCCTCTCTCACTAACGCGCCAGTTGGGTGAGGTCAGTGTCGAGCGTTCGCGGGTTGGACCGGGCCCCGAAGCTCTTCGAGCGTTGGACTTCTTCCCCCTCCCCTCTCCACGCTCTCTCTCTCTCTCTCTTGCCATCCCCCCGGCCTCCCCACCCTTGTAGCGATTCTTCGGCGTATAAAACCATGTACGTGCAATGCTCGTGCACGAACCTTCTTTCTACGTGTGAGTTGGACCGGTGCGGTGCCTGCTGCTATACCCCTATGGTATAAAAAAATCCCCCACCCCTCTCGCTCTCTTTGCCAAAGCCCCCCCGTCCCCCTTCCTCCCGCCCCTCCCGTGGCTTTCCTTCCTTCCTCAAACGCTCGGCGAATACGTCGAGTTTTCTTTCTCTCTCTCTCTCTCTCTCTCTCTCTCTTTCGTTTTCATGTGTGTGTGTGTGTGTGTGTGTGTGTGTGTGTGTGTGTGTGTCCGGGTGTGAGTGTGTGTGTGTTCGTTTGCGTGAGTTATGTATATGCTAGTCTAGCCTATGAGCGATGCGTTTCACGGTGCAACGTGCGTGTGCACTGCGCGCGAAGCCAACATCCACGAATGACGGAGAATCGACACGGACGAACGTATATATATTTTTACGTGTGTCGGTATATACATGAGGGCACACAACGATGAGTGTGTGATACGAGGCTTATGCGTTTTGGTACGTGTGCTTGTGTGTGTGCGTGTGCGTGAGTGTGTGTGTATTACACACGGAGGCATCGCACGATCGGCCTTTGGTGTGTGCAGTTCTAGGTTCTTGCAACCGAATGCATGGGTGCAAAGGGGAAAATAATGGATGAGAAATGGTTTCTCTGAAATCGAGCCTCTGTCTCTCTCTCTCTCTCTCTCTCTCTCTCTCTCTCTCTCTCTCTTTCTCTCTTCGTTGCTCTCGGTCTCGCTAGATTTTTAGTTTACAGGCCGTATATTCGTTTTATCATCTTTCGCGTACGACTCGCGCGATTTTATCGATGAAAAATGGATCAAATTACAAACACACACACACACACTGGTTTGTGTTTAATTTATCAAAATCGTTCTAAAAATTGTAATCGCAATTTTTGGTTGATATAATTTTTGAAAGTTCCATCCAAAATCGATCGATTTCCAATCGTACGAACTTTATCATCGAACCGTTTTCTTAATATTCGAAAACAACAAATTCATACATTCCCAACATTTTTTATCACGAAAGCGCATTTTTATACCCCCGTGTGTATGCCACGTTACAGAAAAGAATTTTCGCTCCAACCTGTGTGTCTGTGCGTGTGTGTGTGTGTGTTTTTATGTTTGTATGCGTTCGTTGCAGTTTGCGAGAGCGCGGACGGGCACTCGGTCCCGGTTTCGCAGTGTTCGCCAAGAGGTGCATCGCCCTCCGTCGCTGCGTCAAGGCCAGCGAAAATACTCGCTCGCTCTCGGCTCACTCGCTCAGTCACTCTACTAACCGCCGAAAGCCTCTTCCACCACACCGTACCAAAGAGTGAGTGAGAGAGAGACAGAGAGAGAGAGTCTCCTCTCTGTACCCTATACCTTCTCTTCATTCCTCTTTGCTGCGCCTGCCAGCGCGTACCTACCCCCTCCCCCTTCCCTTCCCGCCATCGTCTACTTCTCTCTCGTTCCTCCGCGTTGTATATTTCTTCTCTCTGTCTCCCCTATCGTCCCTCGCTCGCTCTTTCGCGTTGCACTGTCGCCGCGGTTCTTCGCGGTTTTTTTACCTCCTCCGTCGCGCGTCCCGTGCTCTTGTACTCTCTCCCCTGAGCTCGGTACCTCTCTCTTTCTCTCTCACTCTCTCTCTTTCGTTCTCTCTCGGCTGTTCCCCCCTGGCATTACCTCTCTCGACCGGGCTCTCTTTCGCCTGCTGCACTTTACCGTCCCGTGCTGCGCTCGAGATGCATCGTGCGTTTTCTTCACCTTCTTCTTCTTCTCGTTCGTCGAGCTACCAACGTGAAATTGGAATGTTACGAAATTTGTTTAGACAATCGATTTCCCGTCATACTCGAAACAAACTTTGCGGAATAATAACTTGCTATTATTTGATTTCGTTCAATCGGTTGAAATCTGAAAGTTTTTACAATTAATGGAAGAAAAGGAGAATTTATATTTTTGTCGAGATTCGATTGAAACATTTTTTTTTCAGGAAATTATTGTTCTTTAGGTTTTTTTAGTTTTTAATGTAGAAACCACTGCCTATTGTGTCAAGATAAAAGCATTGACAAGCTATCGTAAAAATCGGTGCAAATAAGTGTTTTTTTTTTCATTCGGTTGAAAAATATGGAAGTCCTTTAACATTTTCCGACCCTCGTCATTTTCCTCAGACTATCGTGCCGCACTCTGAATTCTGCCATTAATTCATCACCAATTCCCAGGCTGCGGTCGCGAGGCTTTTGAAATACAAATTCACTTGAGAAATCATGGGCGAGTTGTGCGGAGGCATTATAAAATGGAGAATTCTCGGCATGGGGCTGATGGCGAACAGGTCGAAATGAGGGGAACGAGATGGTTGGTGTGGCAGCGGTTGCTGTAGCTACGGGGCTCATGAGACGTTCCCTGGCGATAGAAGGGAACGAGAGACGAGAATGGCGAGTGGCGAATAGAGAGAGAGAGAGAGAGAGAGAGAGAGAGAGAGACAAGGGTCGTTTGGTCTCCGAGGGAAGTGTATGGCTCGAAAGTGGGGATGAGAGGGGTCCGCGCGAGACTGGCGCGTTTTCGGCCTGCGGGAATGTTGGGGTCCGCTCAACCGAAGGAACGAAGGGATAGGTCGGGACTTGCTTTACAGGGCACCCCCCACCTCCTCTGTGTGAGGCCCGGGCGAACCTTTCTCTCTTCTCTCTGTCTTCTTCTTCTTCTTCTTCTTCTTCTTCTTCTTAATTCTCTCTCTCTCTCTCCCTCTCTCCCTCTCTTCCTCTTCTTCACTCTCGTTCCATCCTCGTCCTTCTCGTCGGGGCCTCGTTCCTTTTTGTTATCGCTCGCCCGAGGGCCTCGGCGTTCCTTCTGGGCCTGGCAACTCCCACTTCTTTCTTCCTCTCTCATCTTCCTTCTCTCTTCCATACTTCTTCCATCCTCTTGGTCGTCTCGATCGTCTCCTATACGTGTTGCACTCTCCTTATGTATTTTCCTCTCTCGGTTCGTATCTGCGTGTGCGCGCGTATACGTATATTTATATCCGACTGGTGGTTCGTCGAACGCCCTGGAGAAGAGAGCTCTCTCGCTATATATACGATAGGAAGATTGGCCGGTGCGACTGTGAAGAGAAGAGAAAATCTCTCTCTCTCTCTCTCTCTCTCTCTCGTCGCAACACGAGAGCTCGACTGTGGCGACTCTTGCTTCTGCTGCTGCTGCTGCTGCTGCTCCTGCCGTTGCTTCTTCTACTTTTGCGGCCGGTGCAACGTGGTGTTCCCTTCTCCCTCTCTTATATCCCAATGAAGATGTTGCTCGACCAACCTCGGTCCCGAGAATCTTGTCCGACGTCCCCCCTCCCCTCCACACACTCACCATTTTTCAAGCTCACGGACTATTTTAGTCGCGAAATAATTGGCATCGATCGTTTATTGCACGGTAAAATAATTCAATGAAATTCTCTTTTCAATTAATGGTAAAAATAAAATTCAACCTTTCGAATGAAAAATTATCCACCGTAATTTCTATCACCTTCGATGCTAATAATAATAATCATCATAATCATAAATGTGCAAATAATTATTATAGTGATAATAAATATACAAACAAACATACTAATTAACGTCAAAATTAATAAATACGAAAAATTTACAATCCGCTAGATTTCTCCGAAGATTATCGAATCGCGGCAAGTCCGAAGAGGCGTCACGTCGTTCCTCGCGCTATCTCCGATACATTGGTCTAACGTAAGAGAGTCCCGTGTCCCGCGGTGTCCAAGTCAACCATTTCGTACTTTAGTACCAGCGGCCACCGTATGCTCGGCAAGTATCCAGGAAGAAGGCCCAATTTGCGCTCGTGTGCCGTTATACCCGCGGCATGGCGAGTTAGCGAGAGCCCGCGTTGTTCGAAAATTTAAGGGTCTACGAAGCGTGAAAGGTGCCCCAGGGGGAGTCTCGTACGTCGTATAATGTGTCCGCTCGGTAGTGGAAACAGATATCGGTACGGGGCTAAAGCGCGACGGCCTCCCCGCACGCGCGAGCCCACGGTAGAAAACACCGAGACGAGAAACTCCCCGCAGCATCCGCGCTGCGAACTCGCGTCGCGTCTCGCTCTCTCGCGGTTCGACTCGAAGCTTAGGTATATAAACGTTTATACAGAATCTACCATAGTAGATATATATATGTACACGTAGGTGACTGTGTGTATATAAGCCGTGCCGAGGTATACGCATCGTTACGTGTCGGTTACGTGGAAGAAGCGGCGGTAAGGTGATGCTGATGCCACAGTGCGCTCTGTACTGTATGTATATATATATATTTCTATATATATATATATATATATATATATATTTCTATACAGCGCACGCCTCCACTCGCCTCGTAAGAAGCCATGAGGCCGATGCGTAATGTCCAACGTAACTTTACGAGGCGTTAGCGATGCGGCGAGGAGGCGTAGACGAGGGAGAGGGTGAGAAAGAGAGAAAGAGAGAACGAGAGAGTGAGGAGTAATGGCAGGGAGTAGGGGAGAGAAAGGCTAAGAATGTATTACGAACAGCCGTAATAAGGAACGTGGTTAAGGTTAAGGTTAAGAAAACGAAAATAAATCATTGACGAAGTGAAAATATATTGCGATGTGTAAGAATTTTTCTTTTTTTTTTTAATTTCGTTACGTTATCGACGATGAACAATTCGAGAGAGTAAAAGTTTTCGTTTGTCGTTAAAAAAAATTGATTTTCGTGTTTTATTTATTATTTTTAAACGGTAGAGAAAAAAGTTGCGAGCGTAATTCCTTTCGGCCTTTCGACACCTGTGAATCCATCTTACCATCTAGATCTTTCTCCCGACGACCAAGGCCAGTGCACAAAGCGATCATCGTGTCTCTCTCTTTCTCTCTCTCTCTCTCTCTCTCTCTCTCTCTCTCTCTCTCTATATCTATCTCATTGCCGTGTGGCTGAAGCGAAATGCACGTTGAGGAATTGCACCTGCGATTCGCGATCTCGAATCGTCCGCCTCTTTCCGGTGCGCTAACATACACACACAC
The DNA here is from genome assembly GCA_964017225.1 of Netelia inedita. Lineage (NCBI taxonomy): Eukaryota > Metazoa > Arthropoda > Insecta > Hymenoptera > Ichneumonidae > Netelia > Netelia inedita. The sequence goes on along the minus strand of OZ024922.1, from coordinate 35,973,853 downwards.
GCACAAAGACATCGAGAAAGCGCGCGCGCGCATCTTCGCTCTCGCAATTCGCAGGCATAATCGTTCATCAAACTCATTTCAGGTTTTTCGTACAAAATAATGTTGTTCCTCTTTTTGTTTTCCGTTGATATTCTCCGCGGGTCGTGCAATATTCTCGAACCCCTCGTGTAACGCTCCTTCGAGAAAACGAGTAAAGTGGCGTCGATCATTTTTCGACGTAATCGCCGCATTAGGAAACATCTGCGCGAGAAATACACGTTGATGATTTCGTAGATTGAAATTCATTTATTTTTTCGCCTTACCAACTGTACGAAACGCCTAAAAAATTTTGTGTTTCGAGAATTTTTTTTTATACTTACATTTTTCTTTTTAAAAAATAATCGTCCGATTAAAAATCGTAAAAATTCATCGCGTCTTGATCGTGCTCGATTTTATTCGCGACGCAACATCGCGAATCGTTCGAACGTAGAGAACACCGACGACTTTTCCAGGACGACTGAAACGCGAATAAGGGACCTCGTCTCGCGTCCTCTTTGTTCCCTTTGGATTTTCTCCATAAAATCAACGAATAAGGCAAACCATCTTTTTCTTAACGTGAGCAACGACTCGCGGGAATGTGAGAACTCCCTCGTGCAAATACACGCGCCGAATGACAATCGTATCGTCGCGTTTCTCGAACGAACATTACGTACAAATAATCGTTCCGATAAATTCACGATACGGAACAAGAATTCGTCTCGTTTTTTTTTGAATTATTTATTTTCTTTATTATTTTTTATCGTTAATCGTTCTTTCGTTTTCTCGCAATTTTAAGAAAACGACGAGACCGCTCGGAATTATCGCGACCGGTAAGTACATTGTTTCTTTACTTCTCTCTTTCTCTCATTCTTTCTCTCTATATATCTCGTTTTTTTTTTTCATTTTTTCTCTCATTTTTTTAAATATGTAATTAAGCCTCGCAGAGGAAACAACGTGACCGCGTGATGATGAGAGTCGAGTGCACGAAACGAGCATCAACCACCGTGTTGCCGGTTGCATTTTGTACACCGCGTGTTGTCGTGTGTATTATATATACGGTAAAGAAAAAAAAGAAAGAAAAGGAACAATACACACACGTAGATACAGGCAAAGACGCAAACGTACACATACATATCGTGGCCCCTGTGATCGAATAAATAGTAGCGTAAATAGGCCGCACGAAATTAGCAGTTGCCGCGCGAGGCGAATAGCATTTAAGATTTTATCTGCTTGGGAATGATGGCGCGAGGGGCGATTCGATGGGGGCTGCTTCCCTTCTCCTTTCTTCCTTTTCAAGAATATATATGTATATATATATGTATAAATAAAGTTCCTCGCATTCTCGTTGTCTTTTTCTTCGTAACTCGCAGTTCGTATATTTTTCCTCTCTTCCCTCTGTATCTATCGAAGCATCCATCTTCCCTCCCGCCCTCTCTACCACGACCGTACCGTCGAGAGGAAAAACGCGCGCGCCCGGCAGCTGCGACTCGGCGTCACGGTCAGCGAGCGAAACCGCGAGGGTATATATAAAATAATGTGCACGAGAATGTGCCAGAGGTACGGAAAAGACTTTCGGATTCTCGGTGTTATACCAAAGTTCATAACCCTTGTCATATTTATTAAGAAAGTTCGTCGTTATCAACGAGATACGAGAATTATTCCGGCTATAAACCTCGTTATAATCATCGTCGAGACGATTTGTTTGGAAGGAAAATCGAATCGTGGCTACGATTGACGCTCGCTCTTGCGGAAATTTCGATACGATTTTCAGATACTTTGTCGATGATGATTTTCCACGATAACGGTCCCCGTCAAACTGTGAAATTACTCGCTTTATCTATATCTATATATAAACATATCAGTTTTCATACTCGGTTAATTCGTAGCCGAATGATCGTTGCAAGGTTGGTAACGTTCGCATCGAAATACTCGTATTAGGGAAATATAGTAGAATTACGTGAGAGGTAGAATATATGCGCGGTATATGTAAAATATAAAGCGCGGCATGTTGTTGAAGGACGGGGAAGGGGGAGGAGGAGTTCGGTCGTAGAATTTCTCCGGTCTCACCGTCATAGAGGTGGTGATGTGTCCGTCGCCGGTTCGCAGACGTTACAAAATGTGTTACACGGTAGAGGAGAGAAGAGCGTTAGTTGGATAGCGCAAATTCGTATAGGACACGGTTGAGCGGACTTCATGCCACCCGGTATAGTTACAGTCTCGGGTAAATTCATATATATATAGGATTTTACACGTTGTCGGAGTAGTACGGTCGAAGCACGCTGCGGAGAGCGGTGCATGGGCTAGCTGGTGTGCATTATGCCCGCGAGAGAGCCAATGGCCGCTGACGGTTCCCTTTGACGATGGTCCGCGGTTAGGGGGCGCCGAGCAAGAGAAGCGCCGGGCCGATGAGGAGCAGACCGAGAGAGAGAGAGAGAGAGCGAGAGAGCTACCGATGCGTCAGTGAACGCGATCGATAGAAATGATTCCACGGTAGCGCAGAGATGAGCGCCAGTGCGCTCTTTGAGCATTCATCCCTCGCTCTCTCTCCCTACCTCTGGTGCGACGGAGAGAAGTGCATCGAATGATTTTTCAAAATGAAATACAGAGCGGTGGACCGTGCTACGAGCGAGAGAAAGAGAGGCTGGGAGGGGCGGGGGGGGGGGGAAAGAGGTGGGGGGCGGAGGAGGAATGAGAGTGAGAGGGGGAGAGAAAATTGAGTGATAAAGATAAACAATGATGAAGTTAATATGCAGTTAAATAAAAAAATGATGAATATTAAAATTTTCATTGAAAGTTGCCGGGAAAATAATTGCATTTTTTTTTTACAATAGATTGCGCATGCGTTGTCATTCGTTAAAAACGCAGTTACTTTTTGGCCGGAGCGATAAATAATGCAATCGGTGCGTCGACGATTTTTACGATTCGATGACGCGCGTTTGGTTCGAGACGGACGGAGAGACGATACAAATCGACGACAATGAAAGATCGGAACGAGCTCCGGGCGATAAGAGCGAAGAAGAAAGGGGGGTGAAAGAAAGGAAAAATACAACAACAACAAAAGAAAAGAACGAGAACGAGCGAATAATGTGCGTCAATGCAATTCTGTCGTGGTCTTTCGCTCGCGAGGTTTGCAAGAGTCATCGTGACGAAGGGATAGGCCGGCTTGGACGAGAGAGCTTGGCTTGAGAGAGGCAAAATGTTAAGACGACGGAATGCGCAGCATGGCACACGGAGAGAGAAGCCGATGAGGAGGATGAAGGAGAAGAAAAGGAAGAGCAACGATGAGAAGCACTGTGGGCAGAGAGGAAGAAGAGGAAGGATGAAGGAGATGAAGAAGAAAATGAAGAAGAAGAAGGAGAAGACGAAGAGTTGCAAGGAGCCGCGGTTTTCGCATACGAAAGAGCAGGAGCAAGAGAGCAGAAGGCAAGGACCCGTGCACAATGCGTGCTCCGGGGAATAAACGAGCCCATGCCCTCGACTGCAAGATGGACTATGCTGTTGTGGCGCTGGAGAAGCTGAAGATTCAGGCGAAACTCTTTCTACCTCTTTCTCTCTCTCTCTCTCTCTCTCTCTCTCTCTTTCTTTCTCTTTCTATCTCTTTCTCCGGCTAGCCATCAGGCTCACCGACGCCAAGGCGTGCTCGTTGCACACGAGACGCGTCGAGGGACTCTCGTCTCGGCTTCTGAGAGAGTATATTCGCTTCGTATATGCGAACGAGAGTTGATCCGACCAGAGAGAGAGAGAAAGAGAGATATGAGAAGAGAGAGAGATTGAGAGGGTCGCCGGACTGCTTGGAATTTAGGGTAGGTCAGAGGACACGGCATGGACTCGAGAAGGCTTGGCCTCATCCGGTGAAAGGGCGAGGGGACGAGGGGAGGGAGGACCTTCAACCATTTTAGATAAAAATCACCATTTTGTATCGAGTCCAAGCCTACGAAGAGATTCGTGCTTTGATTCTCTTTTCCATTTACTCCCCTCCCATCTTTTCATCCCCATTTTATTCCGACTCCGGACGACGGATCTTTTCAAAAGCGTTTTTGTCAACCCCCGGCGCGTTCCACGCTGAGAAACCGGTTGAAATTTGAGGCAGGTCGTGGTTTCGGATTACTCGACTTTCATCTCGCTTCGAGCGAGTCACTGACAATAATCACATTTACACCCTCCCCCCTGCTGTACCAGACAGTCGTCTCTCGTTTACTTCTGAATCAACGTTTCGTCTCTTTTCTTTTCATATTTTTGTCCCGTTCGTTCTTTCATTTTTTCTCTCGTTTTTAATGCAATTTTCTCGAGCGAACGAAACGCCGATAAATCTCGGTTTGTTTCGTGTATTGTCGTCTCGGAACGAAATACGCCCCTTGGACTTAACGTACTAAAAAAAAACAAAAAAACTGATGCTGGGAACACTCGAGGTCTCGGCTCGAGTTTCTTCTCTTCCATGCGGACGATAATCGGAAAGGGGAAATGGGGGAACGAGGCGAAAGGGAACCGAGCAAAAAAGGGGGGCTTATTGCGAGCGAAACACCTGGAAATTGGGGTAGGTCGGTTAACCCGGCCCTCTCTGTGGCCTTCTTTGCGTATGTTTTATTTTTTTCTATTCGATAGTTCTTTGTTGGCAAGACCTCGCATCCAACCTTCGAACCATTCCAATATCCCTCCTGTACGTGGAAGAAACCTTCGTGGCACTCAACAGCACCCTCCTTGCATTTCGTTACTTTTTTTTCCTTTTTTTTCAATTTATAATTCCGCCCGTTTATTTCTGGCAGTCAATTCGTCGAAGGTTGCCCCGCGACTCACCAACGAACCGTGTCGAGGCGAGGAGTGGGACATAGTGGCGTGGAGGGCCAGGTTCATGGTTAAAAAAGGGAGAGGGAACGAAGGGCTGCGATGCGGGCCAGCTGAATATTTGGGTAGGTCGGGTTGCCACGGTTTTCTCCCTCACTCCCCCCTCTCTTTCTCCCTCTCCCTTTTCTCTAACACCCCTCGATTCCGGTTCTCCTAGACGGCCTACAAATTCTCACTCCATTTTTGGCCGACTTCCCCAATGGCCTCACAATGCCAATGTCACGCATCCCAGTGCCTCGACCATAGGCTTTTCGCCCCGCTATCTCTTTCCTCCACGAACAAAACGACTGTCACGTCAAATTCTTCATTATCGGATCGATCTCGCTTCGTCACGGTGGCTTTTTTTTATTCATTAAAAATCATTTTTGCTCACGTCCATTCATTCGTACGATGAGATTTCACTGTAGCGAAAAGCTTCGTACGGTAATAATGCAAATCATGAGGGTTGGGGAAAAGGTTCCGTCTCTGTCGCGACATCATCGAGGGAATGAAGACAAACGTGAAGCTGAAACAAGACAAGACCCAGAGAAAGAGCGAGAGAGAGGGGGAGAGGACGCGCGTGTACCGAAGGCTAAATAAAAATGGAGAACGAAAGCCGAAGTGGAAGCGCGAGTAACAAGAAGAAAACGAAGAATCATGATGAGAGAGAGAGCGAGAAGTTGAAAGAAACGAAGAAGAGAATGTGAAAAAAATTCGACGAATAAAGGGAGGAGGAACGAGAGAGAGAGAGAAAAGAGATATAGATATATAAATATGAGCGTAGAATGTGAAAGAGAGAAAAGAGGTAAGCCTGGATGCTCTCGGGACTAACGACGATGAAGAAGCAGGAGCGTGACTCCCTCCTCCCCTCCCTCTCCCTCCGTTCCTCACTTTAACCGCCCTTTCCCCCTTTCGCCTCCTCTTCTTCTTATTCTTCTTCTTCTTCTTCTTCTTCTTCTTCTTCCTCGTGCCTCTCTTCTTCGTCGCTTCCTCCTCTTCAATCGGCTTGCAAGACGCGCTCTCGAAAGCCCTCTCCACCCCACCACAAGCCGGTTGGGCCGGTGAGCCAACTCAATTTCTCCTCTTTTGGTACCCAACTTCGTGGCTCTCTCTCTCCCGCCGCGCACTCCTCGACGAGACTCGCCCCACTCCCGCGCTATTGCCGTGGGGCCCCGCTGATTCTCTTACCGCCCCTCCCTCCCTCCCTCCCCCTCGTCGTTCCTCACATCGCGCTCCACACTCCGCGCCGGCTCATTCTCTCTCTCTCTCCCTTCCATCCTTCCATGGCTCTTGCCTTTGGGTCCTACGGCCATTGATCCCGACCTTCACGCGCTCGCCGAACGCCGGACGAAGAGTGCGCGCGCGCAATCCCGAGACGCGAAAGGCGGACTTGCCAAACCCCGAACCTGCCGTAACTCGGTTTTGCTTGAAGCTCCACGGTGCATCGTCGGCTCGTCGTTGGCGTCGTCGACGCCGCATTTTTTTGTTTTGTTTCGTTTCGCGGCGAACTCTCGCTTCTCGTTCGTCCAGCGTTTTTTTGTATGTTTGGATGCTGTCTTTTGTTTTTCGTTGCTCCTCTTTCGTCTCGTTTCTCTCTCTCTCTCTCTTTCTCGCACGCGCGCTCTCTCTCTCTCTCTCTCTCTCTCTCTCTCTCTCTCTCTCTCTCTCTCTCTCTCTCTCTCTCTCGAGAACAAGCTCTCGAACCGCCGATTTCTACTTGCCGAACTCGGCGGGCGCGCGAGAGACGGCCTTCGGCCGCCATTTTTCGTTTTTTGTTTTCGACTCGATCTCTCGAGCTCCTTGGGGTGATTTATTTTTGTTTTATTTTATAACGTGTGCCCTCTTTGTTGCGTCCGATGTTCATGGCTGGTTAAATCGTTCGACGAAAAAGCGAGACGCATAAAACGCGCCGGATTTTTTAAATCTTTGTGAGAACTTCGTTTATCGATCGAGTTTACGATTATTTATCTGTTTTTATTTGTTTGTTTTTTCTGTATAAAAGAATTGTTTTTCGTTGAATCTTTTATTGCGACTATGATGAGAATTTTAATAATGAGCGAAAGACGACGGCTGTTCGATAGAAAACTCTCAGACTTTAGAAACTGTAACGGCAGTTTTCACCAATAATAGGCCGAGAATTCGAGAATTCTGTCGTACACCGTCGGGTACGCAAGAAGGGTACGAGCGGGTACGAGCGTTGAAAATTCCATCTTCTTAAAGTAAAAACCCTATTTTTTTAATTCAATATTTATCAAACATTCGGCAATTAAACGATCATTCAAATTCGGTAAAAAAATCGAAAAAAAGTCATCCGACTGTTGAGAATTCTACCTTCTCAGAAGAAAATTGCCAATGTGTAATTCCTGCATTAAACCCTTTATTGCATGATTCATAAAAAAGATGGAATAACAATTTTTTGCGTGAAAACCTCTTTTCTCTTCCATATAGGGGAATTGTGCTCAAGATGACATACTTTTTGTTTGGAGGCAAATATTTGATTATTGAAAGGAGATACAAAATAAATCTGAGGGTACACATTAAAAACGTTTATTTACGAACACATAAAATGATTTTGACGCTAAAGAAAATGATAGAATTGAAATAAAATAACAAAAACACCAATCATCTCCAAGTGGATAAGTTGTCACACATCAGTCTAAGTTGACATACCTAATTATCGGTGCACAATTCACACTTGAACATTTTGGATCTTGCTGCAACGCCACCACATAGAGTGTGGCACCATTGCTTACACAACTAGCAACATACCCAATATCTCCTGGCTTCGATTTGCTATATAATTCATTGCAATAAAGGCATGCCGCATCGGAATCATCATTATCAATAGCGTTTTGAGGAAAATCTTTCGCAGGTCTAGCATCTCAGTCTAAACGTAAATAAAACATCATTTTTAAGTATTCTCACACGTCGAGAACTTGAGGGTAAGATGACATACTATGTCGTCTTAAGTCGATGGTTGATATGTCATCTTACCCCACGAGGTAGACAATATTTATCGCCTTTTGCGACTTAAAACTTTGAGGTTGCTTAAATAATTCTCCGATATTCATAGTCCATATTAATCACAGTTCATAACAAAGTAATCAATACAACAAAAAACGTACCTGATACAAATTTATCGCCAGAAATACTTTCAACACAAAAATATTTTTGAGTGACGAAATCAAAACATTGCACACCATGTCCAAACAACGCAAGCGAGCGGTCACTGAAGTTTTGAGTGGTGACACCATCTGTGAGTCGACATGTAAACGTCGTCTAGGAACTTGTGGTACGTATAGTTTAACAGATAGAAGCCCTGTGTCATCTTATCTGAGTATGTCATCTTAAGCACAATTCCCCTATGGTTTATACAATTTCTCACCATTTTCAGGATGTTCAAAGATTTTTTTTTCAACACCTACTTTGAATCCAAAATATACATTTCTTGGTGTAACGGAACGTATTTTTTCTTTTCGCAAAGCAAAGCAATTGATAAAAAAAATCGTTTAACATAGGTAAGTACTTAAAAAGAAGAAGAAACTTTAACGGCTATAATATGGCTTCGTATGCGGTACGAGTTTAATAAACGCCTCGAGACTAGGCAAACGCTAAATTATATTAAAAACTAAAGACAAAAACAAAAATAATTAAAATTATACCTGACAATATAGTTTTTAAATTACCGATTTGAGCGAGACGATCCAGGGCAAGAAAATATTCTCGGCTCCTCGATATAATTCTATGCGCGTCGTATATTATCGATGAAAATTGCGGAAGCATTCGCACCGGCGTCGGGATACGCCGCGTATGTTTATTACAAAATAAATCGAGAGAGAGAGTTCAGCTCGCTACGTCGTGCCCAAGTACGTCGGCGTTACGTGAATAAAATGATTCGAAACAAGGTTATTGGCTCCTTGGCGAGTTGCAGCTGGCACTGCTGGAGCAACGGCAGCGGCGGTGCGGCGGAAAAGAGCAAGCCGTGAGCCGGAGCCTGCTGTGGCGGAGCTTCGCTACAGCCCGATGCAACGATAGTGTTGCCGCGTGCAATTTTTCAAGACCGAGTCCTCATGCTCGCACTCTTTATCCACCTTTTATCGAGTATACTCGTAACCACCGAAGCGAAGACGGACGAAACATTATCGACGATAACGGAATTACGTAAAGACGACCTCGTTTCATGGACCACCGAAATTGCGTCTCGAAAAATTCCGCTGATATTTCATTTGTTTTATTAAAATTATTAAAAAATAATAAAAGTAAGAAAAATTAGATAAAGAGTTTACATAGTTCGGCGGTTAATCTAGATTTTTTCAATAAACTAGAAACCGATGAAATTCGATGCCATAAATTAGGAAAATATTAGAAAAATTTCATCCCTTTTAAAAAAATGAGAGGAAAAATATTTTATTAGGAAAATTGTAAAAATTAAGATATCTTCAAATATGTGCGTTGAAAATCTGGCGAGCGCATTGTTCAAGTTTCAACGACGTATAACACAACGTCAAAGATATTATATTTTCTAATTTAGAAAAAAATATTTTGTTTTTCGAAAATAATTTGTAATATTATTTTCTGGTGTCCACTTGGATAAAATTCTTCGTTCGGACTGTACCGAAGTCTCCGTACTGGTAAAAATGTAGGTACAAGTACCGGTGGACGAACGGGCATGGTAACCGAGTTGAGCGAAAGAGAATAATTCGTCGAACGAAAGAGCAAGAAGATATGAAGTGGACGAGAGACCCGGAGAAAGATGGAGAAAGAGAGAGAGAGAATATCCAAGTGGCATTTGGGTTCGTCCAACCAGTGAGAGAGCCCAAAGTGGCTCGTCGGCGAGCCGTCGGTGCCGTCGACAAAGAGAGTCCTGACCAGGTCCGCTCGGCAAAAGGATAAATAAAGCACCGGCAGAAGTGGCGACGTGCGAAAGACCATGCAGGTAAAAGTGTCGAAGAACGGAGCGACGCTAAAAGAAGAAAAAATAAATGCAAAATAGAAAGAAAGTAAAACAATAAAATTTACCCAGAAAATACAGCAATTTCAATGAAAACAAAAATTTACCCTTATTTTCCAACCCCCACACGAGCATTTCTTGCGTTAATTAATTTCCCCTGCTCCACAACTTTTCTTACGTTCCATAAAGTAAAGGTGACCCCGCCGTTCGTCTTCGCTGCAAAAAAATCCAATCGTTTTCCCTCGTCGAGAACAATTTTCCGTTCGAGAAACACTTTGGCCAACCGATTGAAAAAAAATTCTCAATAACGAAAAATCCGAGATAAATCGAGCATGAAAAAACAATATATATGTATATATAAATATGGTAGTACGTTCAAACGTGAGCGAGTCTTAAAAACTGTCCAGTGTTCTTGGCAAAGTGTCGGTAACTGGGTGGTAGCCAATCGGCGATTGTGCAAAAGTCCCTAGGGGTTGCCACAGCGAGGGATCTCGACGATGGCAAAGGGTAGCGACATCGAGATTGTACGAGAAGTCATGCTGTATAGAACGCTACGTTCTATATATAAATATATGTTTATAAAAAAAGACATATACATATATATATAAATGTATGCAAAAAGTGGGACGGTGTTCAAGCGCATAAGGGGGTAGGGGGTTGAAAGGGAAAAAAATCTAGGGGGTTGGTGCGGGCTTTGCTTTTTTTTCCTCGAGGATGAGCGACGCGGGGTGGAGCAACACACGCCCACGCTCGGCCCAGGCCATGCCTAGGCCTACCCCGACGCAACGTGCACGCTACGTATATACATATAACGCGTATATATTCCGTCGGGCTGCGTGCGACGTTATACACAAGCTTCCTATATATATATTTAGCCTGCGCTTATTTTCACCGAGAGCAACAGAGACGAACGTAAAACCAACCCCTAACCTCCGGGGCCACGCGGGGGCGTGTACGTGCCCTGGCACGAGAGAGAGAGAGAGAGAGAGAGCGAGACAGAGAGAGAGAGAGAAAATGAGTACGGTACGTATTTTTACGGTGCGCATTTTGCGGAGCACAAGGGTTGAAATGCAAAAGAAGAGAGAGAGAGAGACAAAATGAGAACGGGGGGCGATGAGGTGTACGTCGGGGGTGGTTGTCGGTGAACAGGGTAGAAAGCAGAGAGAAAAAAATATATACACACTCACGCGTACACGGAGATGCAGTGCAACCCTCCGTCATCCCATCATCGACGGTCCGAAGAAAGGGAAGCCGGAAAATTCGATCGTAAAAAAATTCCCTGCGCATTTTACGCTTTTTATTTCATCCCTCTTGCTTTTTTCTCTCGCTCTGGCTCTCGCTCTTTTTGCTCGCTCTCTCTCTCTCTCTCTCTTTCCCTCTCACTCTCTCCCTCTCTTTCCTGGTTTTTGCGGCTCTCGTTACGCTTTTTTTCCACCCCTGTTCTCGATGTTCTTTCCGATGGTCGTTTTGAGCGTACTTGCGTACCCGGTGCTCATCTCGCGTGCGGATATTGACAATGCCGAGACTCTCGTTCATCTCTGCTTTGCCATACGACAGAAATACTTTCAAAATCCGAAGGTTTGCGTAGGTACGTAACTGTAATATTATCGAAGTACGTGACTTCTCTTTCTCTATATAAGTTTTTTGATAAATTGCGCAACGTTAGATAGAATAATGCCTCCTAATGTTGAATTCTCTATTGAAAAACTACAAAGAAAAGAACATTTTCCCACATTTTCTCTATCCCCACAATATTCTAAGTAAATTCTACGAAATATGAGTCTCCTGTATGTCAACATTTGTACATTGGGTGTATTTGTATTCCTCTTTCTAAAAATTGTAGTGTCCCATGTACCGGGTGTCCTGAAAATAAAGGGTCGTAAAAGACCGAGCTATATCCACGTACCTAGGTATATGTGAGACTCTCGCAGACGGCGAAAAAAAACGAACGATGTTTGACACTCGCGACGTTCGATTTGGAGATCCAGCGTGGAATATACAGGAAAGGTGGCATCTCGCTTCTTTTCATATCTCTCGTTCTCACTCGCTCTCTAACCACGTCGTTTTGCTTTTTTGCCTCACTTGCCTCGCAGTCGTCGTTTTTCCAGCACGTTTCCTGTTGCAACTTCCCGAGACAGGGATACTTCAACTTTTATATATATGTGTGTGTGTGTGTGTGTGGGTGTGTATATATATAGAAAGGCAGAGTGAGAGAGAGGGCGAGAGAATGTAGACAACGGTGACGGGTGCCTGAGCAACGTGTGTCTTCTCAGTTCCGCCGAGAGTCGTTTGTAGGTCTGCACATACGTCGGTTCGCGAACGAAAGGAGAGGATGGAGATAGAGAAGGGGGTGTATAAAATGTATATAGAACGTATGGACAGATGTCGAACGTGTTTCGTGAGACGACGAACGCATCTCGTACACGCCGATACGAAGCGAGATAAATTTATGAAAAATGGACCACCTACCCCCTCTGAATTCTAATCACATTTTCCATAAATTTGAACTTTAATCACATTGTTCATACAAGGAATTTAAAAAGTTTTGTAACTTGATAAAAAAAATAAAAATAAAAATAATAAATAAATATTGTAAGCGAAAGCTTTCTCGGCGTCCTTTCCTCGAAGCTCGTCCTATCGTATCACCGGAGCGTACGAAAAGTCTACCAACTGTGTCTACAATCCGCCATTTCTCAGTCGCGTTCTCTATCAATTTTCCTATTTCACGTATAAATCTCCCAGAACTCCTGGATTTACCATTTCGTCCCGTTACCACATGCCCCATCGAGCTGGAAAGAAAGGGCAAAAAAAACAGAAAAAAAACGGAAAAGTCCTTTTCCCAAGCACAACCACGCGTGTATTTATCCAAAGAGAAAGAGAGACAGACAGAGAAAGAAAGAGAGAGAGATAGACTCCAACCCCTCTTTTTCTCCACGAGAGAAGAGCTAGGAAAACTGCGGGTGAGCGTTCACGATAACGATACTCTCCGGGTATATGAAGTCGTGCGGCTAAAGAGCGCGAGTGAGTCGGAAAAAAATTGAAAGAAAAAAGTAAAAAGTAAAAAATAAAGTAGAAAAAGCACACACACACACTCATACTGAATACAAACGAGCGGCAGCGAAGAGGAGAAAAAATGCGCAGTGATATAGGTGGAAGAAGAGCTGAAAAAAGTTGTGAAGATATAGCATGAAAAAGGAATATTCGTGTATGTGTGTGTCTCGTTTTTTACATATATACATATATATGTGTACCGTGCGTGTATCGTGGTTTGACAAAGAGTGAGAAGTACACGTATAAAGAGGATGGTGAAGAGAGAAAGAGAGAGGGGGGTAGGAGCAACATATCCGACCGACCGTTATTTTTATAGCGTTACGGTAGGTTAGAGCGTCCGAGGAACGAACACAACGTCGATGCTCTTCTCTCGACCGGGTCGTAATGTAGGCCTAGTCCCCCCTCCTCTCCCTCATTCACTCGCCATCTCTTCGTTCGGCTTGCATTCTGCGTATACCCTGACTTCGATGATGCAAGGCTATCGTGTGCATTTATAATGCACGCAAAATTTCATGCAGTAGCGCCCACAGGAGTGAACCCTCTCTATCTCTCTTCGATACCCTTTGATAAAACCCCGTGTGTGCCGAAGCACTAACGTTCGTCAAGCTCGGCCTATATTTAAAAGCGCACACCCCCGTATCGCTCCTTCTTTCTCTCTCTCTCTCCCTCTTACTCTCTTTCGTACGAACGACCGGTGCATTTCCGGTCGCGTGGACAAGCCCTCGGCCTCCTCCTCTTCTTCTTCTTCTTCTTCTTCTTCTTTTCTTTTTTCTTTTTCTCCTTCTTATTTCCCTCGCCGTTTTCCTTCTGCCCACCCTCGCGAGTAAACGCAACTTTATCCAACATGAACACGTGAAAAAACGAAAAAAAAATGGAAAATAAAAAAAGAAGAAAAGAGAAACGTTTTTCTACGAGCCCTTCCGAAGCTCGTAAACACGTAAACGCTCTTGCTCTCTTTCTCTCTAGGGTTTCTCTTTGCCAAGCGCTTCTTTCTCGTACCGCCTACGTCGTCTCAACCCGGCTCTACCTGCAATCTTTATCGCGCGCATCATCAGTTTACACAACCCGTTGAGGGCGGCTTTTGCCAAGGGTGGGTTTTTCGTACATCCGGACGCGGGAGATACGCCGGAAATTTGCCCCGAGAAACGTTTTACCCCGAGCGAGCGAGAGATGGAGGGAGAGAGCTAGGCGAGGTCTCGAGACGCGACCCGCGACGTAAACTTCGTGAGCAGAAACGTTCACCTTATTCCCGGCGTTACGAGAATTCAAATTCATCGAGCACATAAAAAATAAAGTCTAAGTATAAATAGCAACTAGGTCTCGATCCTCGAAATAAAATCGAACCTATTTACGATCTCAGGCCCAATTTCAATTAGCACAATCGCGCGTATTTCAGGCTAGAACCACTGGTAAAGTTTTCTGAAAGTTATAACGGAACATCCCCTAGATATATATATATATATATGTATAAATGTACCGGAACACCGAACTGACTTGGCCAAGTCATTCGGGCTTTGTCCCAGCCAGCTTCGTGGTTTCTGTCACGTCGATTTGTGTTTCTATCCCTACATACCTGTATATCTATGTATATATGCCAGCAAAGTGACAAACAAAAGAGAAGAGAGCGAGTGGGGTTTCATCGAGTAATTTCAACGCTGGTGCAGCTGAAACTGGACCATCGTTCCGTATAGCCAAAGGGACAATGCGGTGCGCCATCGGCTATATATACATACACACATATATATATACACAAATATATGTATGTCTATATAATGTTGGGTAGGGTAGAGGGTAGGAGAGTATTACGGTCCGAGAGAACGGTGCAACGAGGCTCGCGAGGGGTTGAGCTCTCGCAATGAGAAGGAATGTCGATTGAAAAGTCGAACGATTCAGGTCGACCCTCCAACCCAAGTCCGGGCAGCCAAATCGAGAACACCGAGACGAGAGAGAGAGAGAAACAGAGACACAGAGAGAGAGAGAGAGGACTCTGTGAATCCACTCTGGCATCCCGGTAAATGTGGAAAGAGGGTATACGCGCACATATATATATACATACGTACATAAATATATATTGGCATAAGCATAAGAAAGAATCGAAGAAGAGTGTGGAGAGAATCGAATGACAGACACAGAGGAGAAAATGATACGTTAAAATAAGAGAAAGACAGTCGTTTATTTATGAGGGTAGTTTTGTAGTTTAATACACACACTCATATACTCATATACATATATATAACGTCGAGGACACGCGTATGAGAAAAAGAGAGAGAGAGAGCGAAAAAGCAAGAGAATGAGAGCAAGAGAGGCGAGACATCAGACGCGACGTTCGGTATTTACGTGTGTAGGTACGTATGAGAAACATCGACGCACCGATCACAACTGTCAGGTTATTGTCTCACGTTTTAATGGAACTTCAGCCGGGCGGAATATACGTTCAACTGAATTAAATGCCTTGACGATGTTGGCAAGACCGTGAGCGAGACAGAGAGAGAGAGAGAGGGATGGAGCATGCGAAGAGCATAGAGGATCACACGGCCCAGTATTGAGACACGACTCTCGAAGCGCGGAGAAACGAAGTGAGATATGTATATATATACGTGTATATATATATATGTATATATATATATATATATAGGAATGAATGGCAGGGTAGTAGTTCGCCGATGCATAATGGAGTGACGACGTATAGTACCCCGATACACATATACCCTCGAAGAGACCGGTGTGCCGATGATGCTTCGTCGTCGAATCTTCTTCAACACACGAGGGGACGTTGATAACTCTCGTACAACGCGAGCACACAGCACGTCGTGAGATTCAGGAAAAGAGAGGGAGAGTGAGAGAGAGGAAGTGTGGGAAGAATAGGGGTGGGGGTAGATGGAATGAGGGAATCGAGTCTGGGCTCTATCGAAAATTTAAATTACGTATACCCGGGGTCCATTACATTTCTTCCACCCCCACACACATACACACACACACACACATACACTGCCACATAGGCACGTGCACGGGACATACCCAATACGCGACGTTCTTCTCGTTCTTTTTTTTGTCCGTACTTTCTTTCCCACCCTTATACTCGTCTGGAAATGTAATGAAAGCGTACGGTTCGCTTTTTTTCCCTCTTCCTTCTTTCATTTTTTGCTCTTTAGCTCCGATGTCCGATATCAGACACGAAGGGAAGATGAAAAAAAAGAAGGAAGAGAAAGAAAGAAAAAAACAACAACAAGAGAAAAAAATCGTTGCATACGAAATTATCGACGAGGAAAAGATGTAAAAATTTCACGAACGACGTTATCGTTGTTTCATCCTGTTCTTTTTTTTGTTCTTTTCATTTCTTTTTTTGCCTGTTTTGTCGTTACTTTCGTTACAAATTGGCACAGCCTTGTCGCGATCGGCGGAGAAACACAAAGGTACGTCGCTACGTTTGAAGCGCATGTAAGGTCGAATATTTCGCTCGCGAGCTTTCACGTTCCACGATCCTCCCAATGACATATATAGGCTAACAACTCGCCGCGTATCGAATGTAAATAAGATTGGCTTTGATCGTTCCCTCGGGTACGGTACGAAACGCTAGAGGTCGCTGCTTCTACCACCGACGGAAAAGGTCGTTTCGATCTCCGGGATGAATATCTCACCCAATCTCGATGTCTCGTCTATGTCTCCATCTTACTATGAGAAGATATATATAAATAAATATATATAGAAGGAGAGAGCAAGAGAGAGAGAGAGAGAGAGAGAGAGAGAGAGAGAGAGAGAGAGAGAAATATACACAGACGGTGTACGCTGTGTCTCGACTCGAGGATTAAGTAATCGCCGAGCTCCGCGAGGGCGTCAAGGATCACGGCGTCTCCTCGCTCGCTTTTGCCACGACGATGAAAGGCATCTTCTCGCACCGGCCAGAGAGAAAGAGAGAAACGTTCTACACGCTTTACACGTATACGTATATTCATATATATGTGTGTGTGTGTGTGTATCGTGCGACGATGCAACGTGCGAGAAGAGACGTTAAGATGACGAACGAGAGAATGAGAGAACGAAATTAAAGCGACGAACCGGAGAATGAGGTAAAACGAGATACACGAGTCGGTATATACATATATATAGATCGGCAGCAAAAGGGAAAAGTAACGAAAGGGGGAGAGAGAAGCAGCGAAATAACTAGTAACTTACCTGTAGCCTTCGAAGTCTCGCACTCTCTCTCTCTCTCTCTCTATCTCTCTTTATCTGTATTTTTCTCCCTCTCTCGCTCACTTCGCTCCAGAGTACAAGGTACTTTCGACCGCGAAGAAATCTCCGAAGCTGGTACGCATGACTACCCCCGGAAATTAGCCGTCGTTTCGTGCTCATACCCTTCATTTTCTTCTTCCACGTCTTCGTCTTTCACCGTGTACACGCTTTTCTTTCCTCGTCGCTCTTCTTCCTCGGCAAAATTTGTATTTCGCGTTTACATCTGGGACGCGGACTCTTCCACCTCGACGCCTCGACCAACGACTCTCTCTCTCTCTCTCTCTCTCTCTCTCTCTCTCGCATTTATAAGGACGTTTCTTGCATGAAAAAGCTTAGAGATTTGTTTAATTGTGTCCGTCTGTCTGTAAATATATTTAAGTAAAAACATAAATATCGAAGGTAGGTGATACGTGAGGATACGTATGGAAAAATATAAAAATATACGTAACGCGAACTAACGGGGGAGCGAAAGATGACAAGACACCCGCGTCGTGTAAAGAAATAAAACCCGGAAGAGCGAGCGTCCGAGGGGATGAGAAAACGCGTAGGAAGCCGGAGCGAGAGAGCTTGTCCGATGCAGCGTGGGGAACTAAAAAATAAATAACGCGAGGAGAGAACGAAAGAAAGAGTGAGTAAGGAAGAGAACGCGAGGGGATGAAGGCTCGTGCGAGAGAGAAAGAGGGAAAGAGAGAGAGAGAGAGAGAGAGAGAGAGAGAGAGAGAGAGGGAGAATCGCGGGTAAGGGATGAAGGGGAGAGTCGAAGAGCCGCGAAACACGAGGGAAAGATAGAGAGAGCGACGTAGCGAGGAACGAGGAGACAACGAATAGAGAGAGAGAGAGAGAGAGCTCAGCACACACAGCGTTATAAGATCGATAGCTGATGTGATACCGACCCAGCCCAACCCCGGCATAGCGACTCTGAACTGAACCCAGCGCGACCCTTGGTTCGTTCACCCCCGCGGCTCTGCACATTCGCGCCATTATCTGTTCCAAATGTCGTCAGCGGCGTCGTTTCGTTTACGGTGCGGTGCTACGAGAGAGCTTCTCGTCTCGCTTCTACATACCTCCCGCTCGACCTCCCAACACCCCATCTCACCCTCTCTATCTCAACCTATCTCTATCTCATTCTCTCTCTCTCACTCTCAACGCCCTGCGTAGTGTGTGTGCGTGCTATCTCTCTGTTTCTCTTCCTCCGTTCTCACCCCCCTTACTTCCACCCCTCCTCCTGCTATTCTCTCTTATACGACCGGCCGAACCAACCCCCCACTCCATACCTTTGCTCCGTTTGTCTCGGTTTCTACGTTTATCTATCTCCCTCTCTCACTCTCTCTTTGTTCATGTCTTCGTCTCTTTCCCTGTTTTCTTCCCTGGTCCTGCCTTTTCTCTCCTTTTATCCTTCGTTCCTCCATACCTTCTGCCCTCTGGACTCTTCTCTCGTTTCCGACCACCGTTATCATCGTCGTCGTCGTCGTCGACGTCGTCGTCGTACCTGGAAAGTCCCCAGTAAGCCCTCCCCGACCCTCGCCCCTCTAACCCCTACCCCACCCACCCACCAACCCCCACAACTATAGTTCGTACGTATCCAGCCAGTGGCAAAAGGAAATGTTGTTTGTATGTATAGACGCGAAGGGTGCGGATTCGCGACGGGGTTAAGGGTGGTAGTAACAGTACCACCACCTCTCGCTCCCTTCCCCCCCCCCCCACCCCAACCACCCATCCACCCCCTTCTACCTCCTCTCGCTCACCCCAAAGCCCTGCCTAGCCGCCTCTCGCTTCTCTTGTTTTTAAGGTTATGCGTTTGCCCCGTATTACGACCCATTCGGCGAGTGCTCGCCGCGATCCTTCGAAACTCTCCTCGTACTACGTACTTCTCTATACGTATATAGCCACATTTTACGAATCCTTGATTCTCAACACAACTCCTACTCGCTTGTCGCTACGAGCTCGCGGTGCGTGTATCGCGGCTCCTTTTACTATTCATCCCTCGATGCGCACGAGAATCTTCTCGTTTCCCAACTGTAACTCCTCGAGCTATTCTTCTACCCTTCTGTAACGTTGTTTTCACGGTGTGGGGAAAGAGAGGGTGAGGACGAAGAAGAGGAGGGAGACCGGTGGGTGGTGTCTCTTTCTCGAGAACGTTCTCTTCTTCGCGTTCTCGTTCTTCGCTTCTCTCGCACTTTGACGTTACCGCGTTGTACTTTAGCACAATTTTGCAATATTACCTATATACATTTTCGCGAGCAGTGTCGAATCTCTATTACGAGCTTCCACTCGACACCATTTTGCGCTAAGGTTGCGACGCGAATTTTGCGATTTTCACGGAGATAACTGTTGGCCGAGGGTGAGAGGGGTTGTAAGGGGGAAGATTCGCATCTCACGATACGGTTTAAACGTTCGCATTTTGCGGTAGAATTTAGGTTTATGTGCAATTTGCGTGTACCGTGAATTAATATTGTTTAGCACGGGGCGAAAGTGCGAGACGCTGAAACTGGCTACGATGGAACCGGGCGAACTCCAGAGACTCCCGTTGTAACGAGAAACTTATCGCGACTATACGTGCGCGACGTGCTAGCTTTTCTATCACGCGACGCTCGTGAAAACAACAAAGGTTCAAATTTATTTGAGAAATATTAAAAAAATAAAAATTACTTTTTATGTTTTGTCCATATTTGAATATTGACAATGAATTGAATAAACAATGATTTATGATGTTTTTTCCTAAAATCGTTCGACGTCGAACGCGAACGTCGATTTGGTTTTTACAACGGAGCGTTCGGCACGAGAACGAATTTCCTCAACCCCTCGAGCCCTCGCGTTCGTACGTCGTTGGTATCGCCGACGTACGTATACGTATACGTATGGCAGTCGAAGGTCGTCGCGGTCCTTCGCCCTCTTCTCCTCTCGTTCTCCCTCACGGCTCGCTCGGCATACTTCCGGCGGACGCCTAAATTTAGGCCTTCGCCGGACACGAGATATGCAACCGCGTGTGCGAGTCGGTTGTGTGTAGTTGCCGCTGCCCGTTTGCCCATTGCATCGAGGTACTCGCTCGCGCGGATGTACGTGAGTACGGAGGCGAGACGGAAGGCACGCACGATCCAGAACGAGAGGGAGAGTTTATACGGGCAAAGAGATAGGAGTAGCGCGAGAAAGAGCAACAGTAACGTCGACTACGAAATTTAACGAAAAATAAAAACGACAAAAACCAACGCGTATCTCTATAACGATAAAAATAAAATCATAAATTTTCACTCAAAATTGATTACACTCAATTCCAAGAGATATTCGATCGAGTATGAAAAAATTGACAAATCTTTTTTCACGTAAATACTTTCGAAAATAAAATAAAAACGAACAATGAATTTTGATTTAAAAAGAAATTAACACTTAGAAAATTGCTAATTAGCACAAAAAAATGGAAATTTGTTAATATACGAAATAAAAATAAATTTTGTAGTTAGAAAAAACGATGATGAGAAGAGCGAATAAAAATATTGAACTATTTATCGATACAACGAGCGAAGAAAAAAAGAAAAAGAAAAATGAACGTTCCGTAAGAAAACCGTGCAATCGTGGAGTGTAACGTGGGCAAAACCTCGCCGGGATATTTACAAAGAGCCCGTGAGTCTCATGCCGGGCCTACGCCATCACACATTCACCCTCGCCGAACCCAGACCTGCCTTAACTCTTTTTCCTTTGGGTCCCTTCTTCCTTTCCCCTTCGCCAGTTCGCTCTGTGCCAGTCTCTCTCCCCCATTGCCTTTCTCTAACTCTCTCTCTCTCTCTCTCGCTCTCTCCCCCCTCTTTCTCTCTTTCTCTCTCACGCTGAACTCGTCGCTTGCTCTTCCACGAAAACACACGTTCAAACGATCACAAACACATTGGAATCGAGGCTCGTGTACAGATAAACGCGAGTGAGAGAGGAGACATACAGCGAAAGACATACCACAAATCCAGAGCCCAGGCACGCACTCTTTTTTGCCCCTGCATCTATCTCGTTTCTTCTTTCTCCAATGGCCCACCACCACCTTGGTCGTTGCGTTCTTCGCTGTCTCCCTCGTTTTCTCTCTCTCTCTCTCACGCACGCACAACGACCCCTTCCCCGCCCCACGTCCCTCACCCTCTCCCCTCTTTATCACTTCGCCCTCTACCTCTCCCCTCATGCGGTGTACTTCAATCTCTTCTGCCTTCTCTCTCTCTTACACTCGTTCGTTTCGACGCTTTTGCTCTTCCCCTCACTTTCTCTCTCTCGCTCTCTCTCTCTCGCTCTCTCGCCGATTCTTTCTCTCGCTCTCATCGCGGCCTTACCCGGCACACCGCAAGCCGTACGTGCCGTCTGGCTACACTGTGCCTCTTCCCCTTGTCCCGTAACCCTCCGCGCCTTCTCTCTCACTCTCTCTCTCTCTCTCGCCCCCCCTCCCTGCGCTGCATCCTCCAGCTAGCCGAGTCTTTCGCTCTCCCTCTGTCCCCCTCGCCCCTATCCCTCGGGGCGTCCCTCCTCTCGCCCCACGGCCATGACGAGGGGTGAATGAACCTACTAAATGACGGCCATGAAAACAGCCGAAGCTCGCGCGCCGGGCACACGAAGGATCGAGGCTTGGCCGAGGAGGACCGAAGACGCCAACCACGGGGGACCCTCTCGCGAGGCGAAACACACCGAGGAGACGTTCTTTCCTACACCGATACCTTTTTTCTCTCTCTCTCTCTCTCTCTCTCTCTGTCTCTCTCCGTCTCTTCTTCTTCGTCTTCTTCTTCCTCCTCTTCTTCATCTTTTTCGAATGCTATTAAACGAGTTTTTTGTTTTGTTTCCCAGTGTTTTTTGTTTTTGCTTTTTTACTCTCCCGGCGCGAATAATACGTCTTCATACGACGTTGTAGTACTTTGAAACTGACGGGTTATGTCATTATACGTCGTCCGAAAGATCGTAAAATAATGAAATCTTTATACCTCGGCGCGCGTCAACTCGCGAATACGAGAGTAAAGAAAAAAAGAAATTTCTTTTTCATTAAAATTAAAGAAAAAGAGAACAAAAGAACGAATAAAGAAAGAAAGAAAAAACAAAGCGTTTCTTTCGTCCGAGCCAGAAAAATTATTCAAAAAGGAAAAACGTTTACGTATATATTCGTATTCTCGCGCTTGTTTTTTTGTTTGTTCTTCTCTCGCCGCGTCGTAACCGTAGCCACGGTTTTATTACGCTTCGTTTCGCCACCAAACCTGTTCGAGGTCGCGACTCTCTCCCTCTCTCTCACTCTCTCTCCCTTTCTCGTCGTTGCAAAGTTCGGGTTTTGCATTCGGTGGATCGCAAGGGAAATAAAAATCTGGCGGACAGGTTTTCACCAACACACGCTTGTATAAAAGCGCGCAAGTACCGAGAGTCGCAGGCTACACGTACAAAGACAGTTTTTTTTTTCGTTGTCCCTATTGTTATATTGCGCGGGTCATCGTTCGAGCGAGAGTAGGGCGAGAGGGGGAAGGGTGGAGGAGAGAGAGAGAGAGAGAGAGAGCGAGTGGGAGAGAGGGGTTGGGGGGCGGGAGAGAGAAAGGGGGACGACAAACACACACAACGTGACACGGGGCTGTGTAAGGGCATCGAACCTGCCTGCCTGGACGAAAGTGAGAGGTCACGCGATTCCCTCCTTACGCTTGGTGTTGCAGTACTTAGTATGTTACGAGGGTACGTGGATTGAGAATTAATACCGAGTGAGTCTGTGCCGAGTCTCGCGCACACACACCTCCCTGGTGCCGGATGAGTTACGAATCGAACGTACGTTTCTAGACGAGAGTCTTCGGTGCTGGCGAAAGAACACCAGGTACGATACGTTAATTAAATGATGTACGAGTTTGCGACAAATAATACGAAAAACAATTGGTCGAAAATTAATTCGTCGTAGAAATAAGAAGAAAACAAGAAAAGGGAAAAGGATTCAACCGCATAGCGATGAAAAATTCGTATTTTCCGTTCTATCGAGAGATTTTTTAATTAAAAAAGCGTAGCGTGGAGAACCCGGAGAATTCTTCGTCTCGTGAAAGAAAGAAAATAAAAAGAAAAAAAAACAAAGAGAAAAAAAATACGCAGCTTCGCGTGTAAATTGCAAACGGTGGCGTTGGAGGATATCCAAATGAGAAATTGAGTTCGAAGAGAATGAGAAAGAGAGAGAGAGAGAGAGAGAGAGATAAATTCGCGAAAAGAAGAAGAAGGTGACGCGAAGGAGCGAGAAACGGTACGAGAGAAAGAGAGAGAGTACGCTGAGAACGAGAGAGAGAGAGTCAGCTGCGAGTCGGCGCGTAGCCCGGAAATCGTTCGGGCGGGTGGCCCACCCTTCGCACCTGGGAGTGTCCCGGCCGGGTTGAAGGCAATTCTCCAGTTTCGAAGGGCGTCGAACCTGCCCAGAAGTTCGATTCCGAGGAGAATCGATTCACGCTGACTTGTTACTCCACTCCTCTTGTCGCATGCTCGTGTAGTACGTGGGAGAATTTTCGCCGGTGTACGTACACGCCTTTATCCATACCGCGTGTGCTTTATGCCTTACTCTACGTCGCTAACGCCGACTTCCTTCTCTTATACACCCACCCACCCTCACCCATTTCTCCCCAAGTAACGAAAGCCCGCACCTTTTCGCGTGTACGTGTACGAGTATGTCACACTCTCAGCACGTGCTCGCAGGATAGAGTTTCGACTATGACGATGTTACTCGAGTCTCGTGCAAACTGCGCGCCACCCACGAACTCGCTATATGGGTGTGGAAGATCACGTGACACTCTCACGGCTTATATTCGTGGTTGCGAGCCAAGCATAACCACGAAACTCTCGCGGGTGCGAAAGAATTTTGATTCTTTTATGTAGGGATACCCACGCAAAATCGCACTATTCGCAGGTTTTTCGATCTTAGAAAAACTTTTTTTGGAAAATTACAATCGCGCCTTTTTCCGGATTATTTTTATATTAAAGTCGACGATTTACAATTAATTGACGAGATTTTCTATTTCGTCGAGTTATAAGGAAAATAAATTATCTGGAAAAATTATAATTGATATTAGTCGAAGAAAAAAAATATCCGGGTCGATCAATCTCGCGAAATTCTAAGTAATTCGAATAGTTTCAAGAATATCCGAGAAGCTTAATCAATTAAAAAACATTTCGACGTAGGATCGATGATGACTCGTTTATCGTAGAGTGCGTTCGGGTTACACGCGATCGTGTTCTTACGTATCGCTGGTCGGGGGATGGTGAAAAAAAATTCTTTCTGTTTAGACTGTGCGAGCTGACTGCAAAATGATATATATACACATACACATACATATACGGAGAACGAAAGGGGGAGAGAGAGCGAGAGAGAATGGAAAGAGAAAGGGAGAAGAAGTGCGTTATCGTTGTCGTAGTGTTAGGAGCTCGAGAAAAATTGGCTGCGTTATTGTACCTCTGCGTGCTCTCTCGAGGGAGGCAAACCCGCGAGCCCTCTTGCTCCCTACCCCTCAGTCGTTCATTTCCTCACCCTCTCTCTCTCTCTCTCTCTATCTCTCTTTCTCGGCACGAGCTTCATGTTTCGTTTCGAGTCGTAAAACCCGACCCGCCTGAGGTCCCGGAGTTTCCTCTCAGCCCCGCCTGTGCCAACCTTCTCCATCTCTCTCCATCTATCTCTCTCTCTCTCTCGGTCTCTCCTTTTTCTCTCCAGTCCACCGAAGTTTATATATCCTGGACTCTAGCCCACCAGCCGACGCAAGAGCTTTCTCATCCATCCGCGCACACGCACACCAAGACACACTACCAAGACGATAATATTTTTTCGCCGTTCCGAATTGTTGGCGGAATCGCTACAGTCATGGGAACACCTTCGACGTTGTTAGCCCACGAAGTTTCCACCATCCGGGAACGTTATATATTGGGAAGCACTGAAGTAGTCGGGTGCTCCGTTTGTCGGTGAAATTGTAAAATCGCGAGAATAACGATTTTTATTTATATACCAACTTGGAAGAAGGGGCGAGAGGGGGAGGAAAAAGAGGTGTATAATTGTCTCCCTAGGGCGTGCGAAATTACAGGCTGGAATAAGATTATTGACAATGATAATAGGGTGTAGGTGGACTTGGTGCGATTTACACTATTATTTGAAAGAATAATAAAATCGTGAGACCTGTTAATTCTCGTGCTTTTAATTCTATTAATAAATATCACCTACAACTCGTCGATATAAAAAATTCCAGGTGTTCTCCCGCTCTCTTCGCTAATCGTCATAAAAAATTGAAAAAAAAATACATGGGCGTTACGTAGGGAAAAATATATTACGTTCGAGTTATTTGAAAATAGGAAAAAATGTTTAACCGACTATAATCTCAAACGTACGTTTACTCGATCAAAAGTGAAATTCTCAATTTGAATAAAATTAATCACATTAATTCACAATGCTTATCCAGTCTATCCTATAATTTTACAAAAATCATTCGGTGATACGATGTTTCGTAAATTTAACGTAGATATAAACACACGCACGAGTGCAGGGTTGAAGGATCTTCAAGGGCGTATATTCCGTGGGTTAAATCCTTGCGAGGCAAGTTGACAAGGGGGCTTTGCAGTCTCGGGTTCAGCGAAAGGGGAGAGGGGGTAGCAGTAGCGGGGTAGTTTATAACAGTAGAAGGGCGTCTCTTGTATACCGAAGCCAGGTGCTCTCGGAAAATGAAAATGTGACTGTTACGACGTGTTTTTTAAGGTCTTAAGGCGAGCAACGTACACCCCCGTCCCTTTGCCCCTGGTACAACCACCTCCGCACGATCCTCTGTTTCCCAAAGTGCGCATAGCTCTCGAGTGCTATATACATAACCAGATTTAATTACAAAAGTTACGAGGAAGTAGCTGCGGCATCCCTTGACGACCGTTGCTCGTGAGGATTTGAGACAAAGAGGAAAATCGTCGAAGCAACGAGAGACCCGGGTTATACCCGTATGTAACGGAGAAAGAGGAAGAACACGGGACAGACACGGAGGTCGCGGTGATGAGCGAGTATGAGCCGGAGAGGGATGATGCGGTCGTAGCAACCCAGAGACGAAGTACGGGCAGAGAGAGTAGGTACGATCGAATTGTGCAGGTTATGCTTAGAGTGAGCAGGGACGAACGAAAAAACATCGTTGAGGATGGAAATTTCAACGAGACGACTGGTTGGGTGTGGCTGTGGGGGAATCGAGGGGTAGTCGCGGCTTAAAAATACATGGATTCATGAGATTTTTATATTTTGCGCGAGTGCATGCTTAATATTTTAATAACTTTCGCATTGATCGTAAGTTATTTGGATCAATCAAATTATAAGTAAAGTAGTAATATTGGCATTTCGTATTTTTCCTTCGAAAAATAATAATAACGTTTTTATCGAAGGTCAATTATCGTTTGTACGATACGTTGAGAATTGTGTGTACAATGATCTACACCTCTTCTGCTTGGGGTTTGTCCACACACGACACGTGTTCGTTTAATTCCATGACAAATATCGTGCTGGGAATTAGAGATACGTGGTAGAGGGCCTGCCTCGTGTCGCGAACGCCCGCGGATATAGACGTCGACGTCACGGACGCGAGGTCGTGTGGTTGAAAGTGCACGTAATAGACCAATGTGATTACGATAGGCATGTACCTAATCAATTTGCGGATATCGGTACGATACGATAAAATATTAATGATATTTTGCGGTACCGAAAATCTTTCGATCGAGATATTTTTTATTCGCAGGAAAGAAGAGTCATCTTAGGGGGCTCAGAAACTGTACGATATACTTTTTTTTATTCAAACGAAATGCTCGGGCTGGTCATGGAATCGAGGGTATTGCGTGCAACACGAATATCGTATCATCGATTCTGGTTTCTAGTAATTCATCAGTAAAAAATTGATAAAACTAGACAAATGTTCACGTTTTTCGCTTTTTGACCGAAAAATTTCAACAAAAGGAGATTACAAATGTGATATTCGTGTTGTACGTGAAATTTCCGACTCCGTAATGCTTCTACAACGTCTTTTTGGGTGAAAACAAATCGTGACCCCTCCCCCCCCCCCCCCTCCCCCCCGGACCGAAACGGAACATATATATAGGTACCCATCGCATTATATCACCGTAGATGCTAAATAACCCTCGCCCAATTCATATCGCTCTATGAAATCAGAGAAACTACATTGGCTCGATGTATTCGACCATATACTCACGAACTGGAAGTGGAGTTTCTGGAACGTCGGATGATTATTAACAAACATAGCTAACCCCGCGAAGAGCGAAAGAGACAGCAAAGCGTATGAGAGACTCCGGAGGAGTGAAGGAGAAACGAGCGAGGAAGTCTCGCGAACTCTCTTACTCTACGTTCGTACGTAGGGGTGAAATCGCATGGAATTGGGTTAACGGACTATCGATCGCTGGGTCACTTCTGCGGACTTGCGAGACTTCGATATTAGAGACTGGTGACTATAAGCCACGCCTTTCGTACATAATCCTAGTAGCTATCGCAGTCTTTCGGTTAACTCCAACCCCCCGGAAAACCACTCGTTGTGAAAGATGGTACCCGGACAATTTTTTTACCCACCGAGTTTTGATTAGTTGGAAAAGGCGCGAACGGACTCCGGTAACTCGGTCTATTCTCCGTTGAATCGCTTTAAGTTGAAGTGGTCTTTGGGGTTAGGGTTACAAAACTAGGATTAGAGTTGGATTTCAAATAAATCGTCTACTCGACGAAACTTGAACGCGAAGAAGAAACAAAAAAAGAAAAAACAACAATTCTAAACCCGGCCTTCATTTATTGCCAGCCTATTACGACAAAGCAAAATCGCTTGAAGCACCCCTACGTATCCGCCCCCCCCCTCTCCTCCCGCTACAAAATGCCACCGCACAAAGACCACATTAGTAGTTATATAGTACCGAAAGAGCCACCGTCGTATGTGTGTGTTCCAAACTGAAAACTCTCGTCGCGGGAGGGTGATGCAGGTGGGGTAGTTTCGACGTCGACGACGACGACGAGCTACTCCACTATACCATATATATTAGGATTATACCCCATGCGGAGCTTTCTCTCTTTCGCCTCCTCGAC
Source organism: Netelia inedita (assembly GCA_964017225.1). NCBI lineage: Eukaryota > Metazoa > Arthropoda > Insecta > Hymenoptera > Ichneumonidae > Netelia > Netelia inedita. The sequence continues at coordinate 35,945,735 of OZ024922.1, read as the reverse complement.
CCGTCTAGCCCCTCACATGCATCGCACACGCAGCGGTAGAAGCCTCGCGCGAGGTGCGATAACAAGCTCCTAGACAGAGGAACGGTTTCACCGGCGATACTTGGGTGGGATGTATGGCGAGGGGATGGCGATGTAAGCAACGAGGAGGAGTTGGGCTGGGGGTGGGGGAGGGGGGTTGGGTGGTCGGACGGGTTCTGAAGCGGGTGCGACGCTTCCGCTGCATGTAGGACCACTCGAGACGGGAAGTGCATACTTTTGGCGGCAAAATTCAGAGGGGGTGTACCGACGCCGCGCCGACGCGGCGCCACCCCGCACCCTTTTGCTGCTCTAGGGGTAGTGGTGGAGGTGGTGGTGGTGCAACGGGGAAGAAAACGCGATGGAACGAGGCGAACTGCCTCTCTCTCTCTCTCTCTCTCTCTCTCTCTCTCTCTCTCTCTCTCTCTCTCTCTCTCTCACACACACACACACACACCGTGCTCGCTTTCGTAGCTGGTGGCTCTTCTACACACCCTGTAGCTCACTCCCTTGGCTACATCTACGACTAACTATATATATATATATATATACGTAACGTGCTCTCGTGCGACTCGTGTACTCCTGCAATGGGGTGTCTCTCGTCCATATACATGGGTGTGTATACCGATATATATATGTATATGTTCACGACTTGGTGAACTGAACAGCGCCCACCCAGAAACCTGTACGACTATAATACGCGACGAGTTTACGCTTTTCGAATTCACGGTAAAAGGCACGAGAAGCGACTTTTATGGATTTCGCTTATAACGACGACGAGACTCGACGTACCCGATTTACAAAGTATGCGATCTGCATTTTTCTTTCATTTTTCTGTTTTCATAAATTCTTTTTTTAACACTTATTATTTTAAATATGACAAACGTCATTACAAGAAATTAATCGTAATTTTATTGCTATTATATAATGGGGCGCTCGTTTACCATACGATAATAGGAAATCGATATTTTGTATTTCGAAGATGGTCGACGATACGATCGGGAGGTAAAAACGGTTTTGATAAACGGTATACGACGTTATGGAAATAATACGATTTAAACGAGTTCGAAGGGATTTGCCAGTTGATACGCATCGAGAAAATGTCTATGGTATTAGGTTTGCATGATAACGGCCGAGTAGTGTGTAATGAACGATGGAGTGTAGTCCAGATATGGATCACCAACCTCCAAGGGTCGAGGCCTTCAAGAAAGCGAATCAAAGTACACACACGTATAGTTGGCACGTATGTGGGTGTGTGTGTCTGTGTGCGTGTGTGTAAATGTGTTGCCGGGCTATACGACATATCAGCTTTATCGTTTCTCTCGTGGCCTTCGTGTGCCTCTCGTATCTCGATTGGTCTAGACCAATAATAGAGCGCTCTATAGTCCGCGGTGAGAGCACACTACTACCCCTCCTCTCTCGTTACACCCTCCCCACCTCTGTCTTTTATTCTCTCTATTTCTCTCTCTCTCTCTCTCTCTGTCTCTCTCTCTTTTTCTCTCTCGTTCTCGCATTCTGTCGACGGTCACCCTTTTGCTAGTTTTGCTCTCGTACTCACGATACGAGTCGCGGATTGAAAACCGAGCGAATCGCCATCATAACGTCGCGCCCCGTACACCATATGGCAGGCCTCATAGACAGAGAGGAACGAGTCCAAGTGCAACAATCAACGCTGATGCAATGCGTGCACTGCACTTTTCTCCTACCTGACAACACGTACGTATATACGTCGTATATATATTTGTGTGCGTGTGTGTGTATATGTATTTATAGTTTTTTACGGTGATAGGATATCGCAGCGATATTACAGTCCTTGGCAACGAATGCGGTTAATAGCGCGTACCAAATATATTCAAAGTAAAAATGGTTAAAAAATTTAAAAAAGGACTATTAAAAAAAATATTTTATTTCCATACTATTTTTATTAAAAGAAAATATTTTATTTCAATACAATCTGTATGTACAAAAAAATAATTTATATCTAGTTAAATGTACGCAATGAAATTTGAGAGAGACGATATTTGTTAGAGGTACGACGAAACGAGCGGCGATATATTGGAAAAAAATTGATTCAAATCGAATGAATCGATTTCTCTCGATTCGAAATATCGTCGTGGAGAGAAACATGCGATAATTAAATGTATTAACGGCCTTAGCAGCAGACATTGTCTTATCGCTCACGTACGCACGATCGTGCAAATGGGAAAAAAATTGATACAAGCACGAGTCGCCACGATGGCATTCCCATCGAGTTTGTTAGATTTGTGATTATCGCTCGCCATGACCTTTACATGAGGCAAAATGCTAATGCACACTTCTGTTTAAAATGTTATATTATATATTCGTTATAGATATCGAAGCGAATTGTTTTTTTTTGTTCACACGTTTTACATCGATTACCGGTTGAAACCGGCGTCGAATGTCGCGCGGATAAATACGCCTCATACGTCTCATTTTATTTTTTATTCGTTTCTCTCGTTTTTTTTCTATTTGAATAAAATCAAAGGCCACCAAGCTCTCGATATCTGCCGCAAATGATAAGCCTGCTCGTGGTAGATATACATAACGTTTCGAGGCCACTTTCACCTTCCACGCTGCACTACCGTGCGCTCGTAACCTTAATCATGTCAAGTTGAGACACTGGTATTCCAAGTGCGATAATACGCGATTCTGTGTTTTATTTATATATATATAATCGCGTAACTATCTATATTGGTAATTTATTATCTTTGCACCAGAGTCGAGATCGGCTTGGAAAGCCTCATTATTCCAGGTTCTCTCTCGCCTCTTTGTTCCAATATTTCCCAAATCGATCTTCACTGCGTGATTTTTCTTTTCATGATAAATCTTATAATTCACATTATTATTTTTTCCATCAACGTCTCAATTTTAGAATACTTTCCATCGATATTCTTTGCCAAAAACAACGTCAAAAATGAAGAAAAAATCAAATTTTCAGTGTAAACAAATAATCCTTAATATCGTCGAATTTTACATTTCTTAATTATAACCTATAGTCAATATTTTCGAAATTTTTATATCGTTCAAGAGTTCCACTTATTGAATTCTTTCTATCGTTATTCGTCGATAAATTGTTTCTAAGATCAAATCCCGAAAAATTGCAAAAATTCAAAATTCCCAATAACAAAAATTTGTAAAAAAAAAAGAATTTTTAATGATTTTTCCGCAATATTAAAATTCGCCAAGAATACAGAGGTTAATGCATTCTACTGGCGAGTCCCGAGACAAGAATCATTGGCCCGACAATTTTAATGCCGTCCGGATTTCAACGATCTGTAGCCTCATCACTTCGCCTTGTCTCTCTCTCCCTCTTTCTCTATCTATCTCTCCATCTCTCTCGCTCATCCTCTATACCGTGGCCGGACCCGATAAATTGCTTCCTCTCTGTCGTTGTCGAGGGCCCATCTTCTTTCGTCTCGGTACCAATGACGCTTCGCTCTTTCTCTCGCACGATGCATCGGGCGAGTACGTCTCTCGGACCGGTTGCTCTCGGTCGGCAAGTTTTCCACGCGCGCGTGTATACGTACCTTATACCTCGCTCAAACATCCATACGTCCAGCGCACTCGAACAGATCCTCGTCCAAGTGTGTTCATCGTTACACACACTGCCTCCGGTCGAGCACGCAGACTCTCGCGAGATGGACCAACGGCAGCAGCATCGCAACTTCGCGCTTCTCTCTCGTGACTCTTTCTTCCTCTCTTTACCACGAGAAATAGATAAAGAGAAAGAGAGAAGGAGAACTGAGTATTTTTGCGGTACGCGAGTTACGACGAGTTACGAGGAGAGCGAACTCTCTCAGCAATACAGCGAGCAGCCGCGGTCTTCTCTGTACAGATCGGGACTCTTCGATAATAATTCGCGTCCCGTCGACTCATTTTTCTTCGCTATCCAACACTCCGGGTCCTCTTTATCCGTGTTCCTCCGTCGCAATCTCTTCTTCTTCTTTCTCTCTTCACCACGTTCCAACGAACCGCATGAAAATCATTGTAAACAAAATGTCTCAAAATGAATTATTATTCTTTCCCATTATTTTTTTGCTTCGATGATTAATCTTACTTACCGACAAAATTAATATAAATTCAACATTTAAAAAAATTAATAAACTCGTGATTTATCGTATCTTTAGATTTGATTTTCGTTTCCTTTGTCCAAACTCCTCGCGGAGACAAAGGTTACCGAAGAAAGATCAATTCCGTGGGATAAAACCGGGGCTTACAATATCCAGCGCGGACTCTCGCCGGTGCGATACTTTCAACTCGTAATCAAAAGTTGTAACGGATTTCGAGGAGAGGATTTCGAGTCTTGATTCCCGCGGGAACTAGGAAGAGACAGGAAATGTAACCGAGTGTACACATTGGTAATACTATATACATATATATGTATATATAGTTTAACTCGGAATTGCGAGGGAGTGAAAGAGAAAGATATATTATGTATATATATATATATAATGAGAGAAGGAAGAGGGTCGTGACTCTGGTAGCCTACATCCGAACGCTTGGCTATCTCTCTGGCTATCCGTGTGTCTCGCTGGAGTAGCCTGGCGCTGTTCGCTTCAAGCTCGTTCTCTTATACCATTGCAGTGCAACAGCGCGCGGCATCGTCGGGCAAACCAGAAGCACCGACTCACTCACTCGTATTTACGGCCCTTTAAGGGTATATATATATATGGAGGGAGAGAGAGATATACGTATGTGTATGTGTATGTGTGTGTATGTATTTATATAGTAGTGTTGCTAATACAGTGCATACACCTTTGGAGCGTCGCGCACGCGGGTTTATGCGGGTGGCCTTGCACCGTACACGCGATGGTGACGATTTGCAAATTCGCGAAATAACGACACCCGAAAAATTATTTTATTTCATTTTAATTTGAAATATTTTTTATTTATTTTCTTTTATATATTTATTCGGCTTTCTCTCTCTCTCTCTCTCTCTCTCGCTCTTTCTCTCTTTCTCTTGTTCTTACGTCGGAGAATCAAGATCGTGAATAAAAAATCCATTCAATTAAAAAGCTTCTCTCTCTCTCTGCCTGAAAATCCTGCAATTAATCGAAGAGGGCAATCTCGCGAAAGTGTTCTTATCTCGTTGAAATCGTATTCTCTATTCGACCGCACCACGTTCGCTAGGGTTGAGGTATACACGTTTCTCTCTCTCTCTATCTCGCCATCTCTCTCTCCCTCGACTCGACCAGCTTCCAATTAAGTCTCGCAGCCATCGCGGCCGGAATCTTTCTTATAATTATTTATTTATTTTATTTATCGATACCCAATCCACCCTTTACATTTTCTCCCTCTACGTCCCCGAATTTTAAAGATTTTCTTCTTTTCGTGCTTCGTCACGCGCCAAATTTCCAAAACAATTCGCCGTAATCCTATACCGCGAGAAAACATTATCGTAACATTTTTGTCGAAATCGTCGCTCGAACGAGTCGATAAGTACGGACAAAAGGCGTTTAGGAACTATAAAATTTACCATTTGGCCGGTACGCGTAAACGCCCGATCGTTATACGAGGAAGCGTGGAGAAAATAAGAGAAGAAGGAAAGGAAGAAAGGAAGAAACAAACAAAAAAAGAAATAAAAATAAACGAAAGAAAATAGAAACCTCGACGCTCTCCGCCGAATGCGCAAAGTGACGTGCGTTGGTCTTGGGGCGAGGGCGCGTAAAGTAGCTATATACCGCGTTCCACGTCGGGAACGAGGCGCGTACCCTTCCCGTACGTATTCTCCGTACAACACTCGCATATAAATCCGTGTGTGTATATAATAATATATACCTATGTTTAAATCTATATATATATATATATATATATATATATATATATATATATATATATATATATATATATATATAAGGAAAAGGTTGGAACGTGCGTGCGTGAGGCAGCGGATTGCTCGTGGGTGGGGTGAGACACGGGGTGAAGAGAAGTCGACGACGACGACGACGGCAACGACGACGACGACGACGACGTCGACGACGACGACGACGGTAGTGGCGCGAGGTTCGAGTTGGTGTAGGTCCAGGGCCCGGTGGCCTCGGCCAATCCAAGCACGGGAATTCGTGGCAGAGCGTCGCGGAACGGCCAATCCACGGGCCCGCTGCTACTACGGGTTACTGACCTGGCCAACGCGTTAAATATCCCATCCTGAAAAATATCCGCGGCTCTCCCTTTCTTCTTTCCTTCTCGCTCTTGTTCGTTCACCCTACGGTCGTACCTCGGTCACCCTCGCTCGCTCACTCCCTCCTCTCTCTCTTTCTCCCTCTCTCAGGCGCTCTTCTCCTCGCGCTCTTTTATACGCGTTACCGGCCTCTCGTACGTTTTTTAGCTTCTATATGGGTGTATGTATGTGTGTGTGTGTGTGTGTGTGTGTGTGTGTGTGTGTGTGTGTTTGTCCATCCTTCTTTCCCTTTTATATTCTCTTTCTCCATCCATCTCTCCGGCTTCTTCTCGCCCTCGACCCTCTCGCTCGCTTGCTCTCTTTCATCCTTTTCTCTTCACCACAGTCATCCCGTCTTTCGTCGGTCTCTTGCTCTTTACCGCTCTTCCCGATGTCCCCTATATATATATATATATCGTTTCTCTTTTCCTTTCCTTTCCTTTCCTTCTCGCTCGCCCTTTCCACCGCCGACGGGAGGGAAAAAACGCGCGGAGAGGGACGCACAAAGAGCGAGAGAGCGAAGGAGCAGAGAGAGTTTGTGTGTATGAGAGAGAGTGAGAGAGAGAGAGAGAAACTCGCGAGGTTCACATATATAACCCCCCTTTGTTTGCTCGGCCACGCTCGCGAGTAATGCGGCGAACGGCGGCACAGCGAGCACCAGTATGTGCTCTCTCGCGCTCGCGTATTTCATTGATTAGTATTGCCCATTAAAAGGGCGCCTTTATTTCATACCGACGCATGCTCTCGGCGGTTTCCTCTCTCGCTCTCTCGCTCTCTCCCTTTCTTTCTCTCTCTCTCTCTCTCTCTCTCTCTCTCTCTCTCTCTCTCTCTCTTTCTATCTCTCTGTTACGCTCGCTCTCTGGCGAGAGCAAGTCCGCGCACGCATACGCTCTCGACTCGAAAAGAGCTGACCTGTCCGGCTCTTTCCAACAACCCACCCTTTCCCTTCCATTCCCTCCGTCATCCACCCCTTCTCTTCTTTCTGACAGGAAACGCATCGAGCTACCAACATCGTAGTTTCAATCCCACAGCCAATTTCGCGGCCTTTGACCTCGGTGCGATACACGCGAAAAAAAAACGAAACCAAACGGGTAAATGTCAAATCGATTATTTTCTTTTTTTCTTGTTTCTTTATTGAGATTAAACGAAACGTTAGGATACTTTTTCGAGGCCACGAGCTCGTCTCCGACGCGAGACGTATTAATTTCCTGCATTATTCGACACTTTTTTCGATATTTTGCATTTACCTCGAAAAATGTTTCAACCTGGAATAGTTCATTGTCGAGACGTCGTCTCGTACGTAGGGTCGTTGGGTAACGTTGAATTTTCGAATGAGAAAAAGAAGAGAAGAAAAAAAGTTATCGAGTATTGATTCGTAATTACGGTATATGATAGGAGTACACGGTGTGCAAAATAGCTCGGTCTCCGTTTTTCCCTCAGGGTGGCGGGAACGAGGGCGAGGGAGAGAGAGAGAGAGCGATATATATATCAAGAGAGACGATCGCACAGGGTCCGTAATTTTCAAAGATAGCCTTGCATCTCTGCTGCTTCACTCTTCTCCTCCCTCTCTCTCTCTCTCTCTCTCTCTCTCATGTCCGTACTCCTTCCTTCATCTCTCGCGAGAAGCTTCCGTACGAGCTTTCGTTCGCATTCGAACCTCTCCTCGACTCTCGCGGTAGCCCACGGACAAGCGCGTGGTCGCGACCGCGCATGAGGAGATGGAAGAAAAAGCTACGCGCACAGAGTTGCACAGAGACACGCGGGTATAACCGGGGTTAAAAATTGTGAGAGCGAGGAAAATACCATTGATAGATTGTGAGAAAAAGGGAGGGATGATGAACGAAAAAAGAACGAAAGGAAGCGCGAGAGGGAAATAGAGAGAGAGGGGTAAAACAAAAAGAAGCGAGAACGACGTAATACGTCGATGCCTGGGAACGTTGCTAAGAGAGAAAGAGAGAAGGGCGAGAGGGGGTTGAGTGTGCTCCGGAACCATGCACGCGTGTACTGCATTACTATACGAGGGCCGAGAGAACGTCCACCAGTACCATCAGCGACAGAGCACCACTAAGGCGGGCCCAACCCTTGTGGACTTTTCTATCGATTACCCATCGGTCGAGCGCGACCGTCGTCTCTCTCTTTCTTTCTCTCCTCGTTCTCTGCCTTTCTCTCTCTCTCTCTCTCTCTGTCTCTCTCTCGCGTTCGCGCGCGGTCTCTCTCTGTCTCTCGCACGTTTTCTATCCTCTCAATCAGGGCGAGAGGGAGGGAGAGAGAAGGAGCCACGTCACCCGTAATTCTTCCGTAAATATTTTCAGGTTAATTAGAGCGATTGCACGACAACGTTATAGAACCAAGAGAGAAAGAGAAGAAGAAAAAAAGAAGAGGGGTGTAGGGGTTGGGATGTACGGGCCGAGAGGGTGGAAATTTTATAGGCAAGTAGTACGCAATCGCCGTTGTTATAAATTTAAAATGTCACGTACCAGAAATGGGGGAAAAGTACGATCTCTATCGCGTCGTCGCGAACGCGAATTGATATATCGTCGTTGTCATTTCAAATTGTACGTCGTTCGTACTTTAGGACCGTCCTTTTTTCATTGGGCGAAGTAACGACATATGTATAAAAAATATGGAAGGAAAAATAACGATATATTTTTTTTCTATCATTATTTCAACTCCCCGATTGTACGAATCGAATTTTTTCATTAACAGCGCAAATATACAATCCTAAATTAGTTACACGAATATTTCCGGCTATCGAAAAATCGAACAAAAGATTTCGCTCGTTATCTACAATTTAATCGGCGCTGTGTAGATATCCGATTTTAAAATACTGCAAAAAAAAAGAAAAGAAGAACGTAAAAAAATTGTAAAAAGGGCGCCACCCTTACCGATATATATCGGTCCGATAATTTTCTTTTTTCATTTCTTCGCGCGTGTATACATGTATAGACATAAGGATGTATATATGTATACAGTGAACGAGAGGATTTGCGATTCGTCGTCTTTTGTTATTTCCTTTTTTGCACTTCGTGCCACGGGGGAATATCGAATTCCATCCTTGGCGATATAAAACCGGCGAGCACGCGGGAAGGAAGGAAGGAAAAGAGAAACAGGGAAAAAAGAAAAACTATATATACTCCGCGGCCGCCATATTGGAATTCCATGAGAGCGAGTGGGAGAGAGGAAGTGAACGGGTTGCTAACGAAGTAATCGATAATTCTCACACCTTGGGATGAAAAAGAAAAAAAAAGTATATATATATGTAAAAAATTCAAGGGACACCCAGCGGATTTTCCGCAGGCGATTCATCGATTCGATTTATATTTATATATATATATTTATATACACAATATTTTAACACTTCCGTAATCCTCGATCGAATTTTTCAAACGGATGCGTACATTTTCGCGCCTTTTTCTCTCCCTCTCGTTCTATGTCCCTCTCTCTCTCTCTCTCTCTCTCTCTCTCTCGCTCTCTCTCTTGCGTCGTTCGAAAGTTTAAACCCATAGCAATAAGGGCCGGTGGTTGGTGGCACTTTCGCTAGCCACGAGATCGTGGCAAAATGTGTTTTTCTCTCGAACGTATCTCGCGACCCTCGTACTTTTCAACGGATACGAGAACTCGATTTCTTGCTTTTTCTATTTTATTTCGTTTTTTTTTATCGTTGCACCGGAAAAGCCGAAGAGCGAAAAAGAAGGAAGCGGAGAGGGAACGAGAGGGAAGCGAGAAAAGAAAACTGAAAGACTCGCCGGTAATGCCGGGGTCGTGCGTTACGACTCCCGGTGGACCAACCAATTTCACTTATCCGACTGCTGCTTTCTCTCGAGCTGTATATCCCTCCCCTCCCCCTCCCCCGTCCCTGCCACCCTCCTCCTCCACCCTGTTGTAACACACACACACACACACACAACCTTCGTTGTGCGGCCAACGGAGTGACGAAGTACATTCGTGTTCCTTGCGGATCCTTGCATCCTCTCTCGTCGGCGTCGTCGTCGTCGTTGTCGTCGTCTTTGCACCTTCAACAAACCGTAAAAGCGTCACGTCTCGAAGCTTCGCAATGTACGTACCCACGGAGCGTGTGTGTTACGTCGAATGAAATAACTCGAAAACCCATTTTCTTTCGTTCAGTACGTGATCAAAAACACACACACCCACAAGGACGCAAATCCATTCCATTATTTCACTTTACGAACTTGATTTTGAATTTGAAGATATTCCGCGGAATTTGAATTTGAAGATATTCCGCAGAATTTTTAAAAAAGTGGAAAATGTAAGAAAAAGAAAAACGTCTTGGACTAATATTCTCGGGGAAATTCGCAAAATTTTCTTATTTTCCGCCGAAATATCAATCAATTATTTCGTTCACGAGTCATTGAGCTTTTCAGTCTTACGACTTGATCTTTCATCGCCGTATACGGGACGAGTAATGCATTGAAATAAAGAATGAGAGCGACGGAGAGCGAGTGAGAGAGAGAGAGAGGGGGGAAAGAGACAAAACGATAAAACGAAGAAAAAGAAAAAAGAAGTGCATCTTGGTGGCGTGTACGAAGAGTTTACCGGTGCCTCGTAATGACAGGTAGTAACAGCACTGGCCGCAGCAACAGAAAGAGCACGTATAGATGCATCCGGTACAAGTTGGTTTGCGCGCGCGAGAGGCGAATGCAGGCAACAGCAGCGCGCCCCGTCCGACGGATACAAATATCGAGATGCTGGCTTTGGACATGGGCTCTCCTCGCTCTGTGTGGTCGCCATGCACCATTGGGCTCCCCCCTTCTGTTGCCCCATCCCCCACCCCCCTTTTTTCTTGGCTCAGCACGTTCTATCTGGTATGATGGATCTAGGCATTTCTTCGTACCCGACTAAATCTCTTGTATTAACAAGTGCATATTAGCGACGAATTCTCAAGGATCGAGCCACGAAGGAAATAAAGACTCCAATTTGCGATTCGCGACAGGGAAAAATAAATCGTTAAAAATTTATTTAATTTTTCTTCATTTTTTAATAGAAAAATGTTCGATATATAAATTTATAAATTGAATTTTAATACAAGTTAGAATCAAATTCTAACTCGTTCCTATTTGCGTGAAAAATACAAAACTGAGATTTTGTTTTTTTTTGTTTCGAATATATAATTCGACGTTATAGGTATCGTTTTGTTCAAAATGAAAATGTTGACGATAATACGAGGGAGTTGCGATTTGCATGTAAATCGCACGATCGCGGGATAAGTCGCGTGATACGATGAATTATAAAATCCCTGCGACGGGTAGGGTAATAATTATAATCGTAAAAATTAAGTAAAATGTAACCGAGTGAGAATTTTTCCACGGGGTATGGTCCGTAGCGGACGGTGGAATATAAACGCGTATACGTTGCGTGAAAGACGACGAGTAACCGGTCGTTTGTAATGACAGGTAACACAGCAGCAGCAGCAGCAGCAGCAGCAGCAGCAGCAGTGTGGCAGAGCGTAGTTGCAACGAGGAGAGCAGTGGCCGCATGCGGCACGTAGACACATCCGTTCCAAGTGGACTGCAACGCGGCGCACAGACCAGAGGCTGACTCGGTAAGCCGATTATCCACCTAAATACGAAGCCAGAGTGATGCATGTGGCTTAAATTGATGTCGCCCCTCTTTCTTTTCGAGGGAGAGAGAAAGTCTTTCTCTCTCTCTCTCTTTCTCCCTCCGTTTTGCCATTTATCTCTTTTTTTATAACAGTATAAACCAACGAGCAGCCAGAGAGTAATGATAACGCGAAGCCACTTGCGTTTCACCGTTAACATTTAGATCACGTACACGCGTTTGCGATCGTCGATTTTTCATTCTTTAATTTATTTTTAAACGAATCCGCAACTGTACGTATGTTGAAATAACTTATGAATAACTCGTGAATTAAAATTCCATCGTGTTGCGATTGGAAAATGCTCGTTAAGAGGCGACTCGAAGAAAATACTTCGATTTACGCGGTCGAAGACACGATCGTTCGTAAAATCGGTCAGTAGTAGATAAAGTCGTGTTGGTCAGACATTTTATTTTCAAATCTTCGGGCTTATTTCCTTTTCATAATTTCCATCCGTCGACTGATGTTTCTTTAAATTTTGACAAAATATATCTTGAAAATATTTAAATCGCGCCACTCCCCCGCGACAGGGTGAAAAGTTTACCATCCCTTTAGAGTTTGCCCGATTCGAGGTCATCCGAATCGATTTTGGCAGAACACAATTCAAATTCGACGCGACGAGAGTGTCGAAAGTCGAGGTAACTTTTTTATATATATGACAAAAGGGACGAAACGAGAATTTACGACCGGATGGGCAGCTTCTCGCAGACGCTGTGCTCTCGTATCGCCGTCAGGAACAGAGCGAGTGCGCTCGACAGAATGAAGAAATGGCAAGGTGGAGAGGGCGACGCGCGTACATAGCCAAAGAAACGGAGAAAGAAGAAGAAAAAGAAGATGGAGAGGGAAAGAGAGAGAGAGAGAGACGAGTAGAGAGGGGGGGGGGGGGGGAGAAGCGAATAATAAAAAGAAATGAGACGAGAGGGAGACGAGTCGAGATGTGGTCTCTCATTTTTCCGTGGGCGGGATTTTGAAACCTGTTTGAGCGCTTTGAAATCTAGAGGGAAATAGAGAAGAGAGCTCGTAGAGGCCAAAGGCGGACGGTCCGACGTGGATGGAAATGGTGGAAGAAGAAAGAGATAGAAAGAGATCGAGAGAGAGAGAGAGAGAGAGAGAGAGAGGGATGAGAGAAAAACGGAAAAACGACAAAGATGGACATGGGCTCAAGTGAAGAGATGGAAGAGATGGACCTACCGGTCCCAACGAACATAAAGAGACGACGACTGACAAAAAGTAGTTCGCCGCTCGTTCGCGCCGGTGTGTGAACTCGACTCTACTTCTCTCGCTCTCTGTCTCTCTCTCTCTCTCTCTCTCCCACCCCTCTTTCCTCGACATCACTGCCTCTTTTTCTTGCTTTCCCATCTACGATGTCTTTCGCATCGTTCTCACTCTTTTCCTCCTATCGTACTACCTCACCTGCCCCCTTATCCCACCCTCGAGATTTTTTTTGCGCTATCCCGCTGCAACACTCTCCTACCCTCCTACCCCCCCCCCCCCCCCCCCGCCCTGCACCTTCCCAACTCTCACGTCGTTTTCTATCCTCGAAGAAACAACATATAGACCGAGAGAATAGGACTGTTGCATAAAATTACACATGCATGACCCACGAATTTCACTTCATTAAAAATAATTATTTGGCTTTCGACCTTTTAGTTTTTCTTTCGAGTTTTTGCATCGAAGAGGAGTGATGGGAATAAATTCATATTTTCGCCTCAGTTTTTCGGAACGTTAAATATTCTATCCACGTTGCGAAGGATAAATTATTCATTATATTCGCTCGTATTTACGTAATTACGAGGGTAATATTATTTCATGAAAATTTGAATAATTTTTTGTTTTTACCTAAATTAGTAAAAATTCGTAAATATAGAAAATAAATCGTAAATTTCGTTCAAACGCTTCCGCGAGAGAGTGAAAACAGTGAAAACGAGAAATACGACGATGACGCCACGTGCCTTTTACGTCATTGTCATGCACGGCTCCGGCTCTTTGAAGATTTGCCGTCGGAAAGTCAGGGTGAGCCACCTTGACGACGCACGAGACACGATGACGAGATCACTGTGCGAGCTTGACTCTCGAGATTACTGTATAGACGAGCGACAGCAACAGGAGCTAAAGAGTACGCGGTTTCTCCGTTACGCACTTTTGTATCGTCGGACGATGATATGGCTGTGTGTGTGTATGCATATAACGTCGTGCGACCAACGTCAACGATTACGTTCTCGTGCTCCAAGTTACGAGAGAACGACGTACGTACGGACCGAACCGAAGGCGAGAGTAAGCGAGAAAAGTATTCAGGGACGAGAGAAAAGCTGAAAGAGAAAGAGGCGAGAACGAGTATATGAGAGACGCGTATTACGCGGGCGTAAACGTAAAACCACGGTCGCTCCCGTAATTGCCCATCGCTTATCGTCGCTCTCGATGGACTAACGCGTAAATTTTATAAATTGATATTTCTTTTTTTTTCGTACTCGACCGAAAGTCGATCCTGTCGAAAATTCTACATAACCGTCAGAAATTAAAAAACAGGGACGGTGACTGTCGTGTTATCTTGGAATTAAAGTAATTTCAAATACAAAACGTACTAAAAATTATTAATAACGAAATTGAAATTTTTCCAATTAAATTCTTGGGTGAATAATACAATCATAGACATTTTTTGGGAATCTAATCGTACGGATTAAATATAGAAGATTTTATAAATAATGTTTTCAGGGTTGATGATAGGGGTTGGGGGTTGTAAAAAAAAATTATTTTTTTAACGAGTTTGAGATTTGTCGCGAATGAATTTTATTCCATGGCGCCGAAGTCGAAGTATATTATAAGCCGATGGAGGAATCCGGCGCCGAGCTCGGTGCGGTGGCTCACTTGGACCGGGCAGTCGACCATCGCGTTACTCTAGGTCAGTGCCGCTTCGCCCGGGCTCTCTACCATGCCTCCCCTCGGTTCCCGTCTTGCTTCGTTCCTCGCCCCTCGTGAATTCCAGGACAACTAAAGCGGGACAGAACGTCCGTGGAACGTGGAAGGTCCGAGCGAGAGAAGATGAAGAGGTACGAGGACGAGAAACCGGGATAAAAGAAGAACCGAGAGAGGAGTCGGTGGTGGAGAGAGAGGAAGAAGGAGGAGTCGAGAGAACGACGAAGAAGAGTAGTAAATAATAAGAGAGAGAAAAATATGAGGAGGACTAACATAAGAGGTTTAGGGTAAGAGTGCATGGCGATAGAGCAAAACCGGCAAAACTCCATTCGATTTCGCCATTATTTCGTCTCGACAAATTTTCGATTGTCTCTCGTTCAAAATGGAAAATCGATCGAAATTATTATCATCTCGTAAAAACATTAATCGTTTTCATTGTACCCAATTCTTTTTTGCAAACAACCGAGCCTCGGGTGAGAATAATATCTGTAACAATTTTTCTTTGGGTGAATTTTTTTTTTTAAGTCGAATAAACGTTCCACGAAGTGACATTTCTGATTCGAAGCGATTTAATAACGAATATTTATTTCACCTTTTTCGCACGAACGATCGAACGGACGATGCAAAATGCCTTGGATGAAAGAAGAGAAATCGAGAGACGATACGCACAAAGGCACTACGGAGAAATTGTTACCGGGGATGAAGATAAAATATAAAAAATTGCGCCCCAAGCATTATTTTCATTTTACACGCGTTTTTACCTCCGATCGTGTACACTTTTTTTATACCTCGAACCTGTCACACCCAATTGCGCAACTACCCTCTGAGCGAATTAATGGTTGAATATTGAAGGAGAGAAGTGTGGGGGAGGGGGTGCAACAACTACGACATATTGTGTTCTGCAGCAGGCTTGGGGGTAAACCACCGTACAAATTATATACATGTACGACATGTGCGTTCAAAAATATTCGTATGACGCACGTTTGATATATTTTTATTTATTTTTTTGTTATTTTCTTCAAACATAAAGATTCACCTCGCGTAGTCTCCGTATTTTATTACATCCAGAAAAATTACATTCGTTCGATACGAATTTATTTCAGCAACAAATATATAAATTCCAAACGTACGATATTTTTCGCTGCGAGTACGAGTAAATTTCATTCGTCCCGTGAACTATTTCTCAGGCGTTTGTAACATTAATCTCGCGTAGATACGATTTTTATTCGAATTTCGATCGGAGAATAAAAAAGATACCTGATTTAAAGGAGCGATTTTTTTTAAATTCACGCGTATATATTTATTCCCGCTCGACTTATATCACAGTCGACCCCCTCCTCCCTTGGTGTAGCGTCGCAACGATTGAAACACCCCACCGATACGTTATTATTCGTGATTTTTTCTTCTAAATTGCTTAGAAATCATGAACTATACACTCTTAATTTAGCTTCCATTATTTTTTTTAACCACGGACGTGAC
This sequence comes from Netelia inedita, assembly GCA_964017225.1. NCBI lineage: Eukaryota > Metazoa > Arthropoda > Insecta > Hymenoptera > Ichneumonidae > Netelia > Netelia inedita. Next base: position 35,929,533 of record OZ024922.1, on the reverse strand, counting down.
CATGCATACCCGTAACAGACGTCGTTGTCGACCCGACGATCGTTGCGCTGTAAAGTTGTAAAGTTTTACTTTGCCATTTTTTTTCAATGACGACAAACGCGTCGGTTTAAAGAGCAAGGTAGGGATCGACTAGAGACGAGAAAATATCGCGGTGCACTTCTCTCTCTCTCTCTCTATCTCGCTCTTTCTTTCACTATATCTCTAGTTCTCTCTTTCGCGACCATTGCCCCGTCCTCGCGTTGTTTCTCTCATCGTACAGTGAATTAAATGGCGCGGGGTTCTCGCGGCGTAGCTTATACACGCGTTCGTTCTTGCTTTGCATATCCTATGATTAGAGCCTCGGGAGAGTTTGATAAACTCGCTCCAGCCGGCCTAACCATCGGCACCGTTGTAATACGAAGCGAAGAGAGAGAGAGAGAGAGAGAGTGAGAGACAAAGGGCAAAAATTTTCTTTACCTCCGCTCGAATAATCCCCAGACCTACGTTACCGTGTGTCCCATCGTCTCGGCACCCCTTATGAGAATCATTAAACTTTTTTTTTCCCATATTTTCCACCTATCGCGGTAATTTCACCATCTTCTCTCTCTCTCACACACACACATACACTCATTGTAGCTCCCCCTTTTATTCGTCTTCTCCGCCTCTTTGTCCCCGTCGCACATGGGACAGGTGCGCGCTCGGATCGTCGATGCGCTATATATCGACGTTGACGAAGGTCGCGCGATCGTTCGCCCTTCAACAATTTTACAATTGCATCGTCTAGAGTCCGTACGATCGCGATAAAAATACAATTACGATCGTTCGGGCTAAAGTCCACCTTGTATCGAATAATAACGTGACTTCGTAATAGTAAGAAAATTATTTTTATTTATTTAATTTCCCTTTTCTTTTGCTTTCGGTTATTATTCTCTATTTTCACAATTTTATATTTACGATCGAGTCGGAAATAGTATAATTGTTCGTACGATGGAACAATCGCGCAATGAATCACGAAAAGAAAATTGATTTCGTTCTGAACTGTCGATTTTTATTTTATTCCTGCCAAGAACATTTTTTTCTCCAAATTATTGCGATAAAAACAAAGAATTGTTGTTTTTTTTCATAAATGAAAAAATTAACAACATTTACGACAATGGAACGTTAACAATCAGGATTGATTTTCCGTTCGCTCATGATTATTGTCCCTGTGATTTTGTCGTAGGAGAATGTTTAGTATCAATCGTAAACGCTGATAGATATAATGCGGGTATCGGAAGGAGAATTGACTCGACGTCGAACGGCCACAGTCCTATCCGTTTCTCCATCTCTCTCTCTCTCTCTCTCTCTCTCTCTCTCTCTCTCTCTCTCTCTCTCTCTCTCTCTCTAATTCGCCGGCGTTTCGTGGTAGTTTATCGTAACGTTTCTACTATTAGCTACAAAAGCATCGTGGTACTGCTCTGAGCACCCTGTGATAAAGACACACACACACACACACACACACACACACACACAAACAAACACATACATATACATATATATATTACATATTATAGATGTAGCTTTACGAGTTGCATCGATGCACGCGCGAGGGCCTGGGCTGGCTCGCGGGCGTTTCGTCGATGCAGTAGTAACACCTGTCGTTACCCAGACACAAACTCGCTCTCATGACTAATCCGTGCCCGCTTACCAATTCTAGGTAGTCCTTGCCTGGGCCTCGCGTTACGTACCTGGGCTTTCGTACGTATATATACATATATGTATACGAAATATACAATACGATTAACGGGTAACCCTGGCTTGTCATCCTGCAGGCTGAGTTACCGAATCGATAACGCACGTGCCACGCGTGAGCGACCTAGTAACTGGGACCCTTCTCGCCATTTTCGTACCAGCATAAACCGTATTCGCGATTTCTTAATATTCGGCGAACAATCGTGATATCAGGGAATGAGAAATGGTAATTTTTATGAAATTATTGTTAGCGATGATTAATTTCCAATTGTAATTGCGAATGATTATAAATTACCGTTTTTATCAAATTTTTGTGTGATAATTTAATTTTGTTTTTCGTGAAATAATAGAAATGGAAATATTCCTAAATATTGCAAATTCAAAAAAATTATTCAAATATTTTGGTCCGAAGTCCGCTCGCCCTTATTGTCATGTTCATCGGCTCGACTTTGCCGACTCGCGATCCAAACTATTATTTTTCGTATTTTTCATTGATTTATTTTCTTTCGCGCATTATAAAACAAAATTAAATCTTATAATTGACTTGTCGTTCAAATCATTTGTCGCGAGGCACATTATAACGAACACGATTCCGGGAACAAATATCTTTTTGCAACTTGGTTTATTTTCTTCAACGTCGCACATTTTCAACCTGTCGCTTACAGAATTGTCGTCGGTGTCATTTTTTTCTCATCTCAACGACAAATTCTCCGTTTTCTCGAGAAGCGTATTTCCATGATTTTAACGTCGATCTTTAACCCGAGTTGATACTCGATATTGTAATAAAGAAAACTCTCTACCATTCTGCCCTTTCAGCCCTAATCGCCTGGAACTGCGCAAACATCTAGATCTTAAAAATGAACTTTTTTATACATATACAAATATATATATTTATTTATCGAATTCCCATTTCCATGTACAAGTAACAACGAAGAAACCCGATTCGTTCGTTCCTCAGTAAACGTCATTTAATCGTTGGCGTTTACCTCCACGATACTATTTCCAAGTAAATTCAGACCTCGTTCTCACGTTGCACGTCGCGAAACATAAATATTTTTCGTGCCCTCGTAATTAAATTCGCTTGTTTTTCTCGCTAAACGTCCGTTCGAGACATTTCTTCGCTCTTACATGGCTGCACTGACGTAAGTCGTGGGCGAAGGAAAGAAATCGAAGAGTAAAAAAGAGCGACGAGGCAGAAGAAAGAATAAGGGCGAGGGTGTGGAGAGGAGCTGAGGGGGTTAGGAAAAAAGTGCTTAGACCAGACGAAGCGCGACGAAGAGAGGGAGAGGGGGGCGGAGAACCCCAAAAGAAAAATATATACATACCACACGTAGATGGCCAATAGTTTCGAGGGCGGTTTTTCTCTCTCTCTCTCTCTTTCTCTCTCCTTATGTGTGTGACCGAGTCTGCGGTGGAGAGCTACTGTCGAGGCTTTGCCTCATCGCTCCCCCGGACCTACCCCAAATAACCCTGTTAGGCCTCTCTCGCTCGCGAAGCCAAGCACGGGGAGAGCCGGCAAGCTTCGAGCAGCTGAATTCGCGTTTCGTGTCGTTCTCTCTTCCTTTCTCCCTTCTCTCTTTTTCTCTCTCTCACTCTCTCTCTCTCTCTCTCGCACTCCCCCTCTCGAGTCAATACTTTGGCCGGTCTCGTCCGGCGGCCCCTAACCTTCCCCACTTGGGAACTGAGTGCGGCTCGCATCGTGCTCGGCCCGCGTAACAATAATTGGCCAGGGCGGCGCGCCCGGTACAGGCTGATGAAAGAATTTTCTTTTTTTTTGTTTTTTTTTGCTTTACCACACAGTCGATTGAAAAATCCTATTCTCACGGCAATATTTAATGTCACGAAGTTTTTCGTATTGCACGATCGACGCGATTCGTTTCGTTATCGATTTTAATCAATTTTTTCAAAGTCGACCAAAATAAAGAATTTGATAAGAATTGAATAAATTTTATTTTTAAAACGTTATTTGATTTATTTTGACTTTATTCGATATTTTGTGACAAATATTGTTCGTCGAAAATTAAAATTATTCATATTCAATTAATTTTATTACGATTTGTATGATAAATGTAGGTAATGAATTTTAGTCCAATAAATTACATTTTTATGACGCTTGAGATATTAAATTTTCGTTCTTCTTGTTTTAGATCAAAGCTCGTCGAAGTAAATGTGGAATGAATGGATGTAAATAGCGAGTATACGCATTTGTTAACTTCCCTCAGTTTTCTCGTTAAACCACGCGTCGTTGACCTAAAACGAACAAACAGCACCGTCTCATCGTTCTCGCATATTCGCATTAGACGTGTGTAATATATTCGCGAACCGAGAGAGAGCCGCGTCGCGTGCGTGCTTACGCACAGTTGAACTCGCGGATAAGTAATTAAATCGCACTTCCAGCGCGATTCATGTTCCGTTACATTTTTCTCTCGACAATTAAAATAATTATCCATAAATTCGTATCTGGATAATGCATATTTGATTTTGCAAATGTTGAAATATATACGTGGATGTTTTTTTAATCTTTTCTTTTCTAAATTTAGATCAACCGCGAATAATCGATACGCAAAAGGCGTTCGTGTCTCCGCGTCACGATAACAAAATTACTAAAATTTTATTTTTCCATTATACATTTTTTTTCTAATTCAATCAAATTTTTCTTATTTTTCAAATTTAATCGAGAAGAAAAATTTGTCCAAATTCTATTTGGACGAGACTTCTTTCTTCGTCAAGTGCGCGATTATATCTCCGACGCATACGTACGTATTAATATATACGCGCGTTCTCCTTTATTCGCGGCATTCATCATTTGAATTCGATGATGACGATGATGATAATGGTTATCGAAAAAACAAGCCGGGTGCGCGCGATCAACGACAACGACGACGACGACGACGACGACGACGACGACGACGACGACGAAACGCGAATATAAGCGCGCGTGACGCACATAATGCATTCGCGGAGAACGCTCGTTTTTCATAACCGGTTTACCGCGATATATCCGTGCGTCGCGCTTCCATGCATCCATGCACTTGGGCGGCCGGCATTTTTTTTGCTTTCCCTCTATTTTTCTGTTTATTTTTATTTATTTAACTTTTTTTCTCTCTTCTTTTCTTTCTTTTCCTCGATCATACTTCAATTCAAGAACGACGAGTCTCTCGTTTCGATCGAAGCAAAAATTTGCTTCTCAGACTTATCATATATTTATATATATATATATTGATTGATTTTATTTTCTTAATTTATTTTCGTTCATACGTCGTACACCCATATATAACACGAGTACTGTCCTCGAGCTTTTTCGCAGTCACAAATCCTACGCAATTATAATCGAGAAATCGAGATCGTGGAAATCTTCTCGCGTCGATATAAATAATCGTCGACGTTATTTCCATTAGAAATTGCATACTAAATACAGGAGATTAGATCATTTCTGTATAAATACGAACGCGTTGCTCATATTCGCGTTAGAACGAAATTGAAAAAAAAACCTGCAATAACATGAAACAAACTTCGCGCACTTCGTGGCAAACAAAAAAAATTGCAGATTCTCGACGTCGTTGTACCGTTTAATCCGTGTTCCGACGTGACGAAGCGAGGGCGTCGCGTCGACCGCGGGATGACCAAATAATGACAATGCGAAAGAACGAATAAAAAAAACGACGAAAAAACGAAATAATTTACAGCGGGTGTAAAAAAAAAGTAAAATAATACAAAAAAAAACCGCAAAATTGCGACCGTGACACGAATTCGTGGCGGCGGATGGGAAACGGTAAGGGATAAAAGTCGCGAATGGACGTTGTAGGAGAGAAGGAGAGAAACTCGCGAATGTAGCGCTTGATTTTTTTTTTCTAGACATTTTTTTTTGCTTTAATTCGTACGCGACGGTCGCTCGTTCGCGGGTCTCTCGACGCGTGCACCGAAGCGTTCGCGCCCCCGTAGTCTGTACTTTTGGTTTCTCCCTCTCTCTCGCTCTCTCTCTCCTTCTCTCTTCGCATTCGTATATATATGTGTTATTTTTTATATATGTGTTTGTCGCTTTTATACGGCATTTCGCTCTCGAGTTGGGCGAGGACTGCGGCTTCGTAGCACAGAGACCACCATCATTGGCGTTTCATGCTGAAAGATACACGGTGCTGGTTGCCGCATTAAGGTCATTGACGCGGTACACTTTTTATCGTTAAATATAGACCCAGCCGTTCGGTCGAGTTTTGTCTCTTTCTCTCCGCTCGCTTTCTTTCTCTCGTCCGCGAAACCGCGTATAATCCATCGTAACGCGACGCGAAATATTTTATTACGCGCAACGTTTATTTCCTTTGCGAAAATTACAATTAGCTCGCCACTTCGAATTAAACGTGTAATATTTTTTTCATTAATTTCGACGGTAAACGATAGATTTTTTTGACTTTTTAAATTGGATGTGTCGAGCAGTTAACGATACTCTAAAAATATTATGCGAATTCGTCAATTATTTGATCATTTTTATTATTGTTTATTGACAATAATGTTTTTTCTTCGATTTATCAAATTATTTATGAATTTGCTAGATTTCAAGCTAAAAATGTTTCTGTAGAGTCGAAATTTATCTACAGATCGTTCCCAGAGTAAACAGGACCGAAAGTTCGATGTCTGAGCATGAAGTTCCCTATCTACTTCACGCGTAAAAGGCGTAAGAGAGAGAGAGAAAGAGTGCGAGTTTCCGCGTATTATTTACTGTTGAATTTTCAGTCCGCTCCTATTCGGTGACTGACCCTGGCGCATCGTACCTCGTCGTGCGTCGAGAATTGTACCGGCCACGCGATGCGAGCGTACGCACGGTGTCTCTATCTCTCTCTCTCTCTCTCTCGTCCCTTTCTGCGAGAACCGAAACATTTTACATGTACATAGTTTCCACGTGTAATACGTGCACATACTGCCCGGCCTGAAAATATCGTAGTTACGTTTCACCCCGTATGAAGCGGATAATGGTCTCTTACAGTGTAGGGTGCGCGCGGTGTTTATGTGTGTTATGTGTGTTCCATCTATATATATATATATATACTATCGGTATAAAATACTCGTTGCATTTACGCCGTGAGCCGCAACGGCAACGACGACGCCGCGACCCTCCTCAACGTCGCACACGCCGAATGTAAAATCGATCGTCGAACGGATTCTCTCGCGGGACGGGTATAAAGTGGCGCACCGCCGCCGCGCGCGCTCTCGGGTGAAACAAGAGCGAAAAAGGCGCGCTAGGGGCGGGGGGTGGGTGAGGAGGGACGAATGAAAATAAAAGGAAAAAAAAATATGGACGAAGGAGAGACGACCGAGAAAGCGGAGAGAAGGGCGCGGCTATGTACTCCATTACAGGTTAAACGAGACGTGAGCGGGGTGGGAAGGGGGAAGGAGCGAGGGTTTTTAAAATTAGTGCTTTTTCCTACTCGGGGCTGTCCTCGGCGACGAACGAATTTCCATTTTTTACTTCGACTCGAGCAGTTTCCTCGAGCAAAAAGAAAGCTCATTACACTTTGCTTCGATGTTTTTTCTCCCTTCCCCCCTTCTCTCTTTCTTTCATTATCTCTCTTTGTTCTCGATAATTGCGCGATATAAAATTGCTTTGTAATCGCAACGATTACGACTTATCGCGAAAAAAAAAACTCAATTTTTTCTATTCTTTACGGTCTATTCTTGGTTTGTTTTGATTTTCTTTTTCATTCTTTCTTCGTTCGAAACTAGTTCGTAATGTTCAAACTGTAAATTTTCAAAGAAACCGAAGAGAGAATCGAATACACGTATACATACGTATCGCGATTGTCCGAAAGATCGAGACTCTCGCGCCCGCGCGAATTCAAGAGAGAGAGAGAGAGTGAGCGAGCGAAGAGGGGAGTGTAGAGGGAGAGGGAGCGTTTCGCGTGCGGCCAACCGCGTCAACGACAACGACCTTAATTTTCTTTGACCTCACATTCTCGTTCGGTCAATTTCGTATCGTCGGAGCTCACGACGGTCTGCTGGACGCGAATTAGTCGCGATATATCTATACGAGGGTATAAGAGGGTGGGTGAGGGGGGGGGCGAAGGGGAGGGAGAGTAAGAAATTGATGGGTAAGAAAAGTACGAAGACGAAAAAAAGAGCGAGGAATATTTCTGCGGGAAAAGAGAGATAAGAGGCGGCTATACTATAAAAATATACATATAAATATATATATATATAGAGAGAGAGAGAGAGAGAGAGAGAGAGAGAGAGAGAGAGAGAGAGAGAGAGAAAGAGAGAGAGAGAGAGAGATATCTATAAGCAACGAGGACGTTGACCCTCCCTCGTTTCCGTGACCAAACGGAAATCGACGTTCATTACGATATTCCGAAGCGACGAAAAAGCTTAGAAGCCGAAGACGAAACGACGACGAACAACGACGAGAGAAAGAACGAGAGAGGTAGAGAGAAGGGAATGAAACGGAGGAACGACAAAAAAAGATGAGGAGTAAAAGAGAAAAAACGAAAAAAAAAAAAAAAAAAAGAAAATAAGAAACGAAAAGAGAGGGACAGTAGGTGGATCGGATGGCCTCAATGTGTTTTAACGTCCATCCGTAGACGGCAAAGCTTGTGATTTGGCAAGAGAGCACTATAATGGAGCGCGTGCATGAAAGAAGGCTCAGTGTGTTTGGTTATACGTGTTCACGTGTGTTTATGTGTGTGTGTGTAGCTCGATGTTTTTTTTCTTCTCTTCCCCCACCATATATCGCCATGTCTGTCTTTGCTCTCTTTTTCTCTCACGTGCTACGCGAATCACCTCTCTCTCTCTCTCTCTCTCTCTCGCCCGCGTCTCCATGCGGTTGCGCTCGCCACCGCGCGCGAGAGTACCTACGCTAAATTATGCAGCGTGCATATTTTCCGGTCTGTTTGGTGGGTCTCAAAGCCTAACCGGTATAACCCGGCGTCACGCGTACCGGGTGACTCGGAAGAAGGGACAGAGGCCGATGTGGCAAAATAAAATTATTATAATCGTGAGCTTAGAATATATATATATTTATATATATATATATATATATATATATATGTATGTATGCATATATCTTTTTTTATGCACGTATATATGTATACATATATATATTTGAGCCTGTGTCGAACGTACGACCGAACGGACGGACGGACGAACGAACCAGCAACGGCACAAACGCCCGAGGGAGAGATTCACCATGGCATGCATGGTATTGTGCATGGCGCACACGGCGTCGTACATGCGAGCGTAATAAACACGTCTTACTTACGCGATAATGCACTTCTGCCATAGTTAAAAAAAAAATGAAGAAAAAAAAAGAAGAAGAAAGATACACTCCCTTTACTATCGGGAGGGTCAAGACAGGTCAAAATCATGAGAACGTAAAGTCCCGATACTTAGCTCTAAGAAAATCATCGAGGGAAAAAGAGCGAAGCCAGTAGGGTACAAATTACAACTTCTCGAGTTCTTTTTTGCCGTTATTATTATTTGTTTCTTTTTACATTGATATTCGTGTCTAAGTGTAAGTATCGAAATATATATATATATATATGTAGGTACATATATTTGTTTGCTTTCTTATGAAACGAACACGTACACACGTGTCTCAGGCGCATCGATCGTTTATTCCTCGAGGTCGTTTATACGCTCGGAGAATTACGCTCGTTCGCGTAATATTCGCGCGGAAAAACGTCAGTGAGCCGACGATCTGGCGAACTATAGTTATATAGACGCTTTAATATTGACTATGGTTATATAGCACGCGTTTCAAATATATATATAGCGCTAATACATTCATGATAAGCCCGTGTCTATGTCTTTAATATGGAGTACCTATGTGCAACTGTATTATATGACGTATAACGTATATAGCCCATATCTATGATTATATGTGCATACATACGGAGTTGTGTATACGTGTATGTATACGTTCACAGGCGGACGACTCTGGTAACAGCTTTTACCGGGTTTCCGGGGTGCGTGAGCCCGCCACTTATGAAACCCGGCGAGCCTAGCCAGCCGCAAAGTCAGCCCCGGATTCCGGACCCGCCGTTTTCAGCGCACACCCGACCTACCGTTTTATTTCATGCCAGGTTTTTTTTTCATCTTTTTTTTCTTTCTTTCTTAATTTAGGTTGCGCTCTAAATTATCGCAAATACGAGAAGGTGCTATAACTTTACGAGTGCCGAATCGTACGTCGTTGCTCTCGTAGTCCTCATTTGCTCCGATTGACGATCAGTGTGTATATGCGTGTGTGTGCGTGCGTGTGTTTGTGTTTATTACGAAACGTTCGGGCATATTATTATTTCATTCGAATCGACGGCTTATTGAACGATCGGTGGTAAAGCCGAAAATTTATGAACGAAAATGCAATCTGAATTGAATACAAATTATCGCGTATTTTCGTAATCTCGTTATGAAGTTTATCATCGCATTATCGATAATGGAAATTCGTAACTAATTATTGTCATGATACAGACCGAATTTTGTTTTGTATCTATAAAACTTTATCGAACCGAAATTTGATGAATTTAATTTTTGAAATAAATTACATTTTTTTTTATATAGTTCGTTAATCGAATAATTTTGAATTATTAGAAGAGGAACACAAATTATTATCCATGGGGGTAAAAAAGTAAAATCGAGGTCGATGTTTCAGGGGGGGGGGGGGGGGGGGGGCGCGAGATCGACGCAGTTCTACGTAAAATTGTCGCCATTGCTCGCGATAATCATCCCGCTCGTTTCATTATACATATCCTTGCGATGTCTCCCTTCGCCCCTTCGCACACAGAAGTGCCACAGTCACGTAATTAGTATGCCTAAGCGTATCACAGAAGTGAAGGGCGCATCGCGTTTCAATGCTTCGAGCGAGAGTTTCTCTCTCAAAGCTCTCCCTTCATTCTTATTTCCATCTCGACCCGTTTTTTTCTTCATATTTCTCTATATACCTAGCGTCATCCCTTAATGTCAGGGATGATAATTGGACGCCATTATTAATCTTCGAGGGGGTCAATGAACTGCTGTTTAACCACTCGCGAACGTTTAAGTGTCACGAGACAATTCCCCTTATTACGCAATTTAATTCAAACATAAGAAGAAAAGTTACCGTCAGCTTTTTTTATAAATAAAACGACTGTAAATTTTCTATTGGGATAAATTCGAATTTCACCCATCGCGCTTTTTTTTCATTGTCGTCCCAGTTGCAATTTTTTCCTATTTTTTTAAATTTTTGTACACGAACGATCGATTTAAAAAATTGATCTTTCGAGTTTCGCGAAGTGAGCAATCCGTCGATTTCCTTAAACGCAACTATTCCCTCGAGATTCTTCGCTCGATAGCTCGTCCTTTGATTTCATCGTTTGCCATCTCTCGAAACGACAAGGGTGGCCCATTTCACGTATATTGGCACGTACCGTACGAAATAACGAGCGTTGCCTCGTGATAAAAGGGAGCACAATTCTCGAGCAGTTTCTAATTAATGATTCGTCTGATTGACTCGATTGCCGGTACGTCGACGTTATTTTCGCTTTTTTTACGCCTTCCCTCACTCTCACCACGCTCTCTTATCGCCACCCTCCTCGGCGTCCCCTCGAACAACCCTTATTTTACCTTCTTCGTCGCATATCCTCCCCCTCTTTACATTGCTCGAAGCATACCACGTCGCATTTCCCGCATCACGATTTGTCACGAATTTTCTCATTTTCGCTCCAATTCTTGGAAATTTTCACTCGACGTTTCTAGATTCCTCCTCGTTAGCTTTCCACGACGTTAATTATACGAATTACGAAAATGCAGCATTGCAGTTTTTTTTTGTTTTGAAAAATTTCGTTTTATTTTATTGCATCGATCGTCGATCGATGTCAATGAATTACGATGAATAATCGTAACCGTAAATTCGATCGACGAACAACACACGTGTAAAAGACTGTTCTGCAGGTGTAATAGGAACTTCGGAACAAGATTCCACGCACTATAGAGCGTTAGCGATCCGATGAGAAGAGAGAAACGATTAAATTCGCTCTGAGAATCTCTCGAACGCACTATCGAATTCTTCTTATCTCCTTTACGATAGACATTCCTCGAGATACTTACGCGCGTTTTCCTTCGACTTGCGGAAGTCCACGTTTCTCTACGTATTACCCTCCACCCCCACTCTATCTCCCACTCGCATCAAACTTCTTTCTAATCGATTTTTCTGTTTATTTTTTGCTTTTTAAAATCTCACTCTCGATCGTTTTTTCAAACCTATCGACGCATTTCCCTCCGCTCCCGCCAAACTCGAATCATGTCAAACGGTTTACGCGTGACTCGGCGAGAGAACGCGCGCCGCGAAAACTCGCCGGGTTTCGAAGTAATTATCGCGCCTACGCGGCCTCCCTTTTGCGAAGATACTCGCTCGTATCCGATCGTTAATACGAGATTGCAAAGACGTCGAGCAAGTCGAGTATAATCATCTGCGAGAAGCTAAGCGCAACGTAGTCAAAGAATTAACGAGATTCCCGTCGTAATTATAAAAACAAAAACAAAAAACAAAAACGCATCCCCAAGCGAGAGGGTTAAATTCCACCATAACGCAGAGTTTCTCTTAACGTCGAAAAATTACTTGACCGAAACAAAAATCAAACGATATATAATTATCGATACGCGAAAAAAAACACCAAACACGCTCTGGACTTCTATCAATTCCTCTTTTTCTTTTTTCCAAACGAGCAAAACTGCTGGGGTGAAAAATCATAGGGGTTGCAGAATCCATATCCCGAGGTGTATAGGAAACGGGGCATGTATTTTTTTCAATGCGTACGAGATCCGAATGACGATGGGAGGGGAGAGAGAGAGAGAGAGAGAGAGAGAGAAAGAAAGAAAGAAAGAGATCGGGAGAGAGTAACGGGGAAAAAGGGCCAATAATAAACGTGAGTGACGCACAACGTGGCGAGCCCGCGCGTAGAGTTTTCCAATGCATTATATCGTGGGGGTAGGTGAGGGGGGGGGGGGTGAAGAGATACGCCGGCAGCCGCGGTTGGACCGGCTGCCCGGTCAGTATATGAGCCCTTTCCGGTGCACGAGGGGCGAGGGGAAGGGTGAGCGTCCAGCGATGAAAAGAGAGCGATTGCGAGAAAGGAGAAAAAAAAGGGCGGCGGTTCGAACGTAGCGCGGGGTTGCAGAAAGAGGTGGACGAGGGGGTGTGGATAGCGAGGAGGATGGACGAGGGGAATCGGTGCAGAACGAACCTAAGGGAGGGTGGGAGGGGTGAGTTGCGAGTATAACGATGCATGTACCGATATCTATATATATATATATATATACGTCGTGTGCGCGAGGGGTTCGTTGAATCGTGAGCGCCCCTTTCGGCTTCCGCTTGCCGCACTCATCTGCTCATCCCTCTCTTCGTGTATTCAACGGATATCACAGAATATCTACCTATATCTTTTCATCCTTCTCTCCTTCTCTCTCTTCCACTCTCTTCCTCTCTCTCTCTCTCTCTCTCTCTCTCTCTCTTCCTTCATGTAATAATACTTGATAGGGCCCTTTACATTCGCCCATTGCCGATTCTTCCTTTCTCATTTTGTGGGTCGCTAGTACGACTTTGACCCACCCCGCGATCATGTCGAATTTTACGAAGCGAAATTTCGCATATTCGTTAATTCTCTCATTTCGTCACAAAATCATTATTATTATTATTATTATTATTATTATTTGAATTATAAAAGTTTATGCATAGATTTTGCATAGAACACGAAACGCGAGATCGATTCTTGGATTAAATCCTCGCGTCCTCGCATTTTCTCAACCCTTGCCCGAGACTCCTCTTCTCCCCCCCCCCTCCCCACCCCATCACATCTCTACCTTCCATCCCGCCCGTTCTTCGGCACCCCACCTCATTCTTCCTCGTTGCTTTCCTATTTGCTCTACGCGCTCTTTTCCCCCCTTTTCCCGCTCCTTTTTTTTCTTCCTTCCTTTTCTTTTTGCCTCTCCGAGCTCTCAACGGGCATACGGGTGATAGTCATGCGCCTGATTTGAAACCCATTCAAGCCGATCCCGTTATAGATTCTCCGTGTGTTCACTTCCGGGGTTCTTTGCGCGACCACAAACAGGCCTGGATATAGGGTTCGTAGTTTCTCCGGGTTTGCCTCCACCATTCGCTCACTCTCTCTCAAGCCCCCACCCTCTCTCTCTTCTTTATCCTTCCCTTCCACGCGTGGGATTTTTCTATTTTCCTCTTGAGAGGATTTTTTTTTATCATTTACCACCCTCGCGCATCCCCCTCCGGGCCACCCTTGTCCCTCTCACCATTGTCTCGATCGTTCGATTTTTTTTATGCGAACGACACATACAATATGACAACGCCATATAGCGTATATGTTCATCGTGTTATTTTTTAGACCGTATATACCTAGGTAGATATATTTATTAAGCAGACGCGTATACGGAAAGAGGGATGATTTTTCCTACTAGCCCCCAACGCCCCCGCCAACTCCTCCCGCCGTGGGGGAAACCATAGAGCGGGCTAATCGCGACTCGGTAATTTCTCTTCCCGAAATGTGATAACGATCGCGAGAGCAAGCTTCGGCCATTATTGCACAGTTCGTCGAAAGCAACACACTCCTCGGACCGTGGCAAGCGCGTTATCGACGCAAGGCCCGCAACAAAAGTGCAACGGGCAACGGTACGCGAAATTTGTTTGCCTCCTTTCGTAGTGCCCCACCAACCCCCTGACCGCCCCCCCTCCCCCGCCACTTGGCACGTCACTCGTGCACCCCCCGGTCTCTCTACTTACTCGACGGGTTCGTTCGCAAACTCTCGTTCTACATTCGATTGCGGGGCGAACTTTCTCCCCGCAGACATTCGTAATTAGTATACGTGTCGTTTGCTACTTCTTTTTTTACCTTTGCATGCAATTTCTGAAAAACTATAAAATTACACGTCATTGCCGAAGGGACCGTGGTTGAGAAAAGAAAAGCACGAATGAACAAAAAAGAAAACAAGAGAGAGAGAGGGTGAGAGAGAAAGAAAGAGAGGAACGTAATGAAAAAAAACGCGAGCCGCGTCGAGTTAAATTTTTTAAACAATTGTGAATGCACCCGTCGACGTAAAAAAAAAAGAAAAATAAAGAAAAAAGAATAAAACACGTGAATTACGTTCAAGTGTACTTTTTGAGTACGTACGTAGACAGCGCCCGGATTTTGCATGCGTATATATACACATAATATGTATATATAGGTGGTGCGGTGTATGTGTGTGTGTTTATAAATCCGGGGGTGGTTCGTACAAATCGTGGAAGGGGAGACAGGTGCGTGAGCGAGGGTGCCGACGACTACGACAACGACGACGACGACGACGAGACGAAGGATTAGGGCAAGAGAAGGGTTGGGGTATGCAGAAGGGCCGCTCGTACCCGAAGTCTCGCGTGGGCGACGACCCACCCTAAATTCGCGTGTCTCCAGTCGACAACGTGGTTCTGGTGCTTCTCTCGCATTTAGAGGGTTGGGCGCGGCGGGAGAGGAGAGAGAAGGGGGGAGGGGGGGGGGGGGGGGGGGGGTTGAACTGGTGGTTTCTATGTGGAGTAGAACGTTGGAAGGAGAGAACGACGAGCTCCCGTTTCCCCTCGCTTCACCCTTAAACTTTCAACCCCTCGCGACCGGGTAAGCTCGCCCCAATGTACGCGCCTCTGTATATTTCGTGCGTATGTCTGCTCTCGCCCCCGTGTGTGGGTGTGTGTGTACGTTAGTGTACAGAGGCCCACCTCATCGAGACTGACCTACCCTAACGTAGAGCCACCACGACGAAGCCACTAACGCGTGATTTATGTATTGCGAAGGTTGGATCGCACCCCGTACCGACCACCGACCCTTTTTTCTTTATATATAGGTATATATATATTCCAAAATATATTTTTTTAGAAATTACAAATCGTTAGTTATTGTTTTTTTTATTGGAATTATGTACAATTGTTTCAGTTTCGGATCGATCTTTTCTTTTCGATGTTAAATAATTTGGGCGTTTTTTCATTAATTTTTACGGGTGTGGTTTTGATTTTAGGAACTGTTTTTTGGAAAATATTGACTCTCGTCGTATCGCGAACTTCGTTCCTGTTGACAAATGATTTTTTCCTGGAGTCGTTTTTTCTTTCTTTTTTCTCTTTCTCTCATTATTCCCGCGTGCCCCGATGTTCCGTCTTTCTCTCTCTCGCGTATTATAAAGGCACTTTGCTCAGACCTCCTCTCGCGATAGACCACTCTCTCACTCTCCCTCTCTCTGCGACGCGAGACTGGAAATAATTTATAACCGCAGTTTCACGTCCCGTAGACGTCTTCCTCTTTTGAGCTTTTGTCGCGAGTTTCTTAGGTATACGCACGGTAGACACTCGGGCTGTGGAACGTGCGCGCTTATCACGAGAAAATGAGAAAAAGTGGGTCTTGAAAAAAACATTAAAAAAAAACACTTTTTTCACGTTCCAATTCTCATATTCGGCACAGAAATCATAAGTTTTCCATTACTTTCGTATAACGACGTTGATCCAAACGTAAGATTGATTTTTTTTTCGAAAATACGTCCCTCGGCGAGATTCGCCTTTGGCCTCTGTAAACAACCCCTCCCACCCCTCGAGCGAAACTCACGCGTGGCCCATACGCAATTTGTCGCAATGCATCTCATTAAGATTTTCCATTCGCGAATAACTCGGCTATAAAAAAAGGAGGCAAAAAGAAAAACGAAAATACGAAAGTACGAATCTCAGACCCGTGGGAAAACGCACTCGAGAAGTTTCGAGCGACGAGAAGGAAAGGAGAGCTAACTGCGTGGACTCTCCTTCTCTCTTTCTCTCTCTTGCCTCCACAAAAAAATGTAAAAGCACCCCAAAGTGCAACTTTGCAATTAAACTGCACCCAGTCCCAAAGATCTCGAGTGACTCGCGTTTAACTATTCTGCGTAATTCCGCAAAACCCCTCGCCACCTCCCATAATACATTCTCGCTTCGAGAAGATGCAAAAATATCACGTGTGGAAGACGATATTTTTCTTTTTCCGGAACGAATTTGAAATTTTGTATTTTTACTGGACGCCCATTACGATTCTAATAGAAAACGCGTCATGGTCGAAGAGATTCTTACACGGCGTGGTAATCGTATAATTAACCCGCTTAAAAGAATGTCCGCTAAAGACAGCGGACATAATCCTTTTTTTCCCCTTTCTGAACTCGCTGCCACCGTTTTTTTTCTCTCTCTCTCTCCGTACTTACCTAATGCTCTCTCCCTCCCTCTCTCTCTCTCTCTCTCTCTCTCTCTCTCTCTCTCTCTGTACTTACCTAATGCTCTCTCTCACTGTCTGTCTCGCTTGCGCTAAAACTCCAAACCCCATTTCTTTCGCTCTTGACTATGTTGGCTCCGGTCCCTTAGAAAATCGTTTTCTATTCCGGTTACGAGAATGTAATACCCACTTTCCGGCGGTTATACCGTACAGCCTTCGTTCAGACCGTGTGCTCTGCGTCTCGTATAGTGACTTTGGTAGTGGTGTCTACTACCTGTACGTAGTAGACGTAATGGGTTGGGCGGGTGAAATGGAGAGGGAAAGAGAGAGAGAGAGAGAGAGATAGAATCAGAAAAAAGGGGCTGGAGGGTGTGGAAGGAGAACTTCGCGTACCCTGCAATACCTACAGGGTTAACTTGGCTCGCAAAACGACAACCCAGGGGGATCGTGTTTCCTCCCTTTCGTTCGCCTTAAAGTCCGGGCACGAGGAGGGATGAAAATTTCCCCTTTTTCCCTCCCGGTGTATCTTTCGTCCTCTCTCTTCCTCTGTTTTTCTTTCTTCCTTCCCTTCTCGCGGCGTTCCTCCGAAGATGCGTGCGCCAGTGATGCTTTCTTTCGCGCCCGTGAATATACGGAAATACCTTTTGCACTGGCAGTAACAGCGACCCCTTTATTCGCACGCCACTAAATTACCGACAGCGTGAAAATTGCTTTCCTACGAGAAAGCAAAATCCGAGAGAGGTCGACCAAACCCCCTACCCTCGACCGTGGCTCGATGTTTATTTTTTTATATTTTTACCTCGTTCCACTTCGCGACCATCTTCTCGCTCTGCTGATGCACCTTACGCCTCCTGCATCCTTCTTTATGCCTCGTACACCCTAGGTGCTTTGTGCGTTTTGTAAAAATGTTACCCCCTCCCCATCCCTCCATTTCTCTACCCACCCCATTCACTCATAAACTGAGATTTTTTTCGCTCATGACTCTCGTTAGAATACGTCAACACGTGTTCGTTCGTTTTCATCCCCTCTTCATGAAAAAAATGTCAGTAAAGTTTGCACGAATAAATGCCGCGAAATTATTGTTTAAAATTATTTTGACATTGACAGAGACAGAAACATTTATTTTTTTTCCTTTTTCAATTTTTCAACATTTCTTCTCTCTTCAATTTATTTGACGAGAAATGTGGGAACGTGGTGTACATCGAGCTCCGATGATTTTTCGTTTCGTAATAACGCGAACGGTAAAAAATGATTCTCCTTCGCGATACCTAGGTTCGAGGACGAAAAGTACCGAGGCTTTCGTACAAATACTTTACTTCGGGTTCGACTCGCGGCGTTATATCGACTGGTATTGCCTTGGCGTGTGTTGCTTATTTTTCAGTTCTTTTTTCCCCGCACGAACCCGCGATGCGTACGTTACTCGCGAGGCAGGAGGGTTTGAAAAGAAAACATTTGTTTTGAAAAGACACGCGGTACGTGGCCTATGTAGGAGTTATGTATGTGTGCGGGCACGGAAAATTGTTTCCTCGAAGCCAATCCGTCATCGTCATCGTCGTAGACGTCGTCGTCCTCGTCGTTCGCACACACACACACACACACGCGCGATCACAATTGACTTCCGCACGCGCCTAATTTTTTACCCGGAAAGTACGCGAAGACTACGCACGACTCTTATTCTCGTAACGAATCGCATGCAGACGAGGAGTTACGCTTCGAAAATACGGAAGTTACGATTCTTTCGAAAAAATCATCCAATCATGGTCCCCGTAGCTTCCCCGAGCAATTTTCCAAGAATGTCAGAAAATACAAGAAAATCTTCGTTAACGGAATTTTTCGATTCGACGAAACTTGTACACCCCAATTTTCCAATTATTTTATCGATAACAATGTTTTATTATACATAAAAAAATATTCATCTTCGTCCCGTTTCGCGTTACTTCGATATCTTCGCGCTGTTTTTTTTCTTTTTATATATGTATATACATATATACGAGAAAGCGGTAAAATTCAATGGCCGCTCGATGAATCGTGGGGAACAAACGAGCGAGGTAATTAGCGATAACTAGATAGGGAAAGAGGGCAGCTTCGCGGCTCGAACTTAAGTACGACTATTCAAGAGATCTTCTCATCGTAGCGCGAGGGTTGCATAGAGACTTGGAGGGTGAGACGAAGAGAAAGACGTCGAATATATAAGAAACCGTGGCATTGATCGTGAGACGAGAGGGGGGGGGGGGGCAACGAATATAAGGACGAAAGGAATGAGAATAGAATAGGAATGAGAAAAATCTATAGCAAAGTGTAAGAAAGTTCCTGAGCACCCCTCCATCCCCCCCAAGCTGCTCGCACCATCACCACCACCCTTACTCGTCCTTTCACGAAGACCGTCGCAGCTGCACGAGGAACAGCTTTTACGAGTGTTCGAATAAAATTTATCGGTAGCGGGTAACATCGACACCCGAGCACGACTATCCCCCGCTACCCAATCGCCTGTTTTATCTATACTTCTGTGTCGAAAACGGCGGAAGCGACGTGATGAAGGGAGGCTAGTAAAACAGCGTAAGAGGGAGAGAGAGGAAGAGACACAGAACGGAAAACGATAGCGCGAAAGAAGTTCGAAGGGAAAGTGCGAGTCTCGTATAAGGGATAAGGGTTGCTTTTCAATGTTTTTTTTTTTTTTTTTTTTTCATTACCCAGAAAGGGATGAAATACCGAAGATAATTAATCATTTAGAAAAATCGTTTGCCCTCGAATCGATTCTCGTTTGATCAACAACCCTCGTCTCGACCCCTATTCTCGATCCTCGTGAGTTCGTAGAATTCATCCCTTATGAAAATGCAGGCAATAACCCCTGAATCCCAGTGGGAAAATAAGTAGAGTTTGAAGTGGAGGAAGAAAGCGCGAGGATGAAAGTACGCGATCGAGATGGAAACAGACTGATAGATACGGATAGTCTGTGGGGGTAGTCGCTTGACGGGGGGTGGGGAGAAACGTGTAGTTCGGGGTTGGAAGGTGGTAGTGTTGAATTGCAAGGGACGGGGGTGGAGGACGTTGCGTAGGAGTGATAAACCGAGAGAGAGAGAGAGAGAGAGAACAAGATGATCAGAAGAAGGGGAAGGTACCACGCATCGAGTCCTTCGAGGAAGATGCGAGAAGGGTGTAAGGAATAAACAGAGCGAGACGAAGAGAGAAAACGAGAGAGTTGAAATTGTAGGTGAAAGCAGGACGCAGAGACTAGGAAAAATGAGGGAAGTGGATAGGGATGAAAAAGAAATAAAAAATAAAAGAGAGAGAGAGAAAGTAAAAAACAGTAGATACGACGAAACCGAAAGAAGGGCGAGAAACGAGCAAGAAAGAGTAGGGGGGTTGGGAGAGGGAGGAAGCGAGCGAGAGTTTAGCGGACGGACTCTCGGACGGAAAAGGCAGAGGGGTGCCTCTCGGTGGGTTAAAGGTAACGGGCCAGAGCCTCACTTTATTTTTATGCAGTTATTGATCTACGTGGAAGCGGCTCGCCGGTCCCCGTTACCCTTTTCCACACCCTCCTATACTTCTTTCCCTCCACTTCTTCTATCTCTCTCTCGGTCTCTTTCCCTCTACTTCTCCATTGGGTTCTCCGTCTTTCTTTCTCTCCCTACGTCGCTCCATCACCCTCTCGTTCGCTTATTCCACCGCTCTTTTTCTCTCGCTCCCACGTTCATATCCGTCTTTTTCCAACCCTCTTTCTCTCTCTCTCTCTCTCTCTCTCTCTCTCCACCAACTCTTCATCTCTCTCGCTCACACGTAACCAAGCTAAGCTCGAGCAAGTCTCTCTCCCTCTCGCTCCTTTTTCCTCTCCCGTCTCGTACCACCCTCCTCTCTGTATCTCTTGGACTTTTTCTCAGTCTCTGTTGCACCAACTGCGCACGTCGGTGCGAAATGCAGCAAGAGGGCGACTAGGGCGCGGTGGAAAAAGGGCAAGGTGCGAGAGGGGACTGGTGGTGGGCCGGAGGGGTTTGCGCGAGGGAGGATGAGGAGGGAGGAGGGCACAGGAGCGGGTTCGCTTCTCTCGCTCCTCGCACCGTCTACTCCTCCTCATCCTCCTTCTCTTCTTCGTCTTCCTTCCTCTCCGACCCTCTTCGTTCCTCCTCGCAACTACCCTCTCTATGTGTGTGTCTGCCTATGTGTACGTCGTAGTAGTACAGGGTGGCGGGTAACTAGCTTATCAAAAAATGGGCGTTGCCGGCGTCTCTCTATCTTCTTTCGTCTAACGCTCTCTTTCGCATCGTGTACTCGCTTCGTCCCTCTCTCTCTCTTCATCTCCTTCCTTTCTCTCTCTCTGTCTCTCTCTCTTTTCTGGTCTACTGATATGCCACGGCGTCTTCCATTGTGGCGCCCGTACCTGCTCCACACCATGTGCGCGTGCAATCGCCCATGCGTGTATGTATGTATGTACGTGAGTGTCGCTGTACACATTCTCGGAGGAGCTGGGCGACCGTTCTCGCGGAGATAGAGAGAAAGAAAACGTCTC
Organism: Netelia inedita; assembly: GCA_964017225.1. Lineage (NCBI taxonomy): Eukaryota > Metazoa > Arthropoda > Insecta > Hymenoptera > Ichneumonidae > Netelia > Netelia inedita. The sequence goes on along the minus strand of OZ024922.1, from coordinate 35,908,104 downwards.
TGAGCTTCCGACGTCCTTCAACCCTCCTCCTGTCTGCCGGACCGTTCCTACAGTTTTGTACGACCGACCGATGCGACGAAAAACGTCACGTAAAATGTAATTTTATACACTCGTGATTACGTTCGATTTTTAATGCATCGCTAATTTGCAGTTTTAATTATTCATACCACTATAAGAGTTCCTTGATGAGGACGAAGAACGAAAGTTGGGGATCGATTTGGGACTCGATAATGCGATAAAGGCGAAACAAGAACCTTGTACTTCGCGTCCTTGCTGTGCAAGGGTGGTTGAACGAGGGATGATCATCGTACGACGATAGAAGGGTGATGCAGCGAAGGAGAAAAGGGTCAAGGGGATGGTTATAGGACGAAATCTCGACTCGAAGATTTTGCCTTGTTCGTAATGGACAAAGGGATCGAGTGAGGTGGAACACAGCTCAAAATTTGACGAAGGGCTCGATGACAAAAATGTGGAAGTATCGCAACGTAAGGGTAGAAAACAGAGCAACTCGTCTGGACTAATTCTAGACGAAGGACTATTTTTCTCAACGAACTTGACGAGAAAAGCTTTCTTAGGGTAGTTCTGTCGAGGATTCTTCTCTCACCCTTGGAGTGCCACATATACTTTCTCGCAAGGGTGTGTCTCCTCGCTTCTTCGATTTACGGTAGGTTAGGGTGACCAACTGTCCCCGATAACTTACCATTCCTTTTCTTTAAGGTTATATTTATTTCCTTTCAGTGACATTTTCGAAAAATCACGCCTGTACCGAGTAGGGAATGGACGAGATTCAACTTTACAAAATAAATATCCAGAATCAGTAAAAACCTTGTCAAATTCCGTTTTTTTTCTTTCCTTGTACCTGTTAAAAAATTTATCAACAAAATTCACGTACATTAATTTTTCACTTAATTTTTCATTTCATTTTTGATTAATTATCGATTATTCGATCGTATATAAAATTCGTCGTTTCGTTTCACATTCGTAAGCGTGAATGAACTAAACGCGCGATACAACATAGAAATGTTAAAATTAACGGTTGGCTTCGAATAGAAAGAGAGAAAAAACAAACGAGAGAGGGGGAGAGAGACAGACAGACAGCAAATGTTTAAGCACGATGAGGAGAGTTGAAAAGTTGGCCGTAGTCGAAAAGCCAACAGAGCTAGGGGGTTGTCGAAGGAGAAAGAGCGATAGGGAGTGAGGAAGAGGGAAGAGAAAGAGAGTGAGAGAGAGAGGGAGTATATAGGAGCCAGTGCCATCCGGCACCGTGCCCTACCTCGGCCGCGTAGCAACAGGCATCTGTTGCGATAGAAGATGCGATAGATATCTATGTACACCGTCGACTACCATTTATTGGTGTGCGCGCCGCTGAAGTTCTCGTTTCCTCTCTTCCACTCTGTTCCAACTCTCCTCTTGTCCCCATCTTCTCTCACTCTCTCTCACTCTCTCGAACACCACTACCCCTAGCTTACTCCCTCTCGTACACGAGCTTACATTTGTCAAGTAACTTATGGGAATAGTTGAACACGCGTATACCGAGCTTTTTCAACACTAAGTACATACGTAACGTTTGCTAGAGTATGCAAAGTTCCGATGTCGACCACATGACTCGATCCAATCAAAGTTGATGAGTAAATTGCGCGTAAACATTTACGCATCGAATTACGTATCAACGTATAATTTCTCATTAAAGAATTATGTCTCGATCGAACATAAAAGTTGGATAAAAGAAGTTCATTGATAAATAATTAGTCAGGTCGATCCGTATAACGACGGCAAAATTGATTTATCGTTCGTAATTAAAATCCTATTAAAATCCCTCGATCGTAAACGATGAAGAAGAAAAATCTTCGACACGAGGATAATAAATTTGCTGTAAATAAACAAGCGAAAAAGGTCTATGATCCGGTACGTAGTCCATATTTTATGGATATCGCTCGGTCGGTAGCAACTCGAGGAAAAAAAAGACACGAGAAGAGCCAGCGGAGGCGAACGTAAGGCGTCTCCCGATGTAAGCAACGAAAAGTATAAACTGGGAAATGAAACTTCCACGTGTGATTACACGTTGTCTTAATGGAGTTCGACTATTAGTACGTAAACGACGCGTGGCTGTACACAACGCCTATTTGCACGGAGACGGTAAAACGGCGCTTCACCATTCTCCCGTTCAATTTCGTTCAACCACCTGAAAAAAATCACATTCCTCGAATAATAAACGATCGATCCTTACCTTATAATATTTTTCATCCAGAACGCATTAATTAACGTACGATCGATCCATCGATCGAAACAACGGAATGAAACGTTAAAGTTCTTTATTTTTCCGTTAAACTTCGCGCCTTGGATAAAGGGAATAAAAATAAAAATCATATCGCATGTGCTAATTGCTATTCTCAAAACGTCGGAATGAACGAAATCAAAGTTTAATACACGAAGAAAGCATACACTCGTGCATCGACCCGTACTCTCGAAGTACGAGAGGCGCTCAAAGACGAACACGCATGCATCCCCCTATACATATATATATATATATATATATATATATATATATATATATATATATATATGTCAACCGGTTGATGTCAGGACTTTTTCTGTGCTCTACTGGTCGTTGTCAGGACAGTTGGTGGATGTGAGGACTGTCCTGACAATTTTTCCTTAGTAACGTATATTGTCAGGACATGTCTCCATAACAACCATATGCTACATAGGACCACATTTTTCTATACTGAGGTTTTTCTCAGGACACTCCAGACAACTGTGTTAGACAGTTTTTTAATTTTTCTGCCAAGAACGTGTAATGTCAGGACAGTCTCGATAAACATCTGTACGGGTCAGGATATTAATACTACTTTAAATGTTCTAACAAATTTTCCTTAGTAACGGATATTATCAGAGCATATCTCCATAACGAGCATATACTACTAAGGGTTTCTTTTTCTCACAGGCTGATTACTCTCAGAACAGTTCTGACAACAGTTCTGCCGCATGGACAAACATTTCGGGTTTGTAGCGAGTAAATTTTCGCCGTAAAAATCGTTGTTATTCTCTTCTATTTCCACCTCCGCATATACTTTCGAACTTGTATTTTTTCGAAGAAGCGTATGTCAGCTGCCAAATTATACCAGTAAAACATTTTATAAGTTTTTCTACACAACCAGGGTATAAGGAACTAATCGATTAGAGTGAAATCATACAATATAATTTTCAAAAACCACCATAGGCTAAAACACTGTCTATACATTATATGAGTGAAAAGAGCGCAAAGCATATAGCTTGTACTCTTCCCACTCATACAAAGTATAGGCAGAGGCTGACTACTGGTTCTTGGCCGATTACTGGATATTTTGCCCTACTTTCAATTATAATAATGGATATTAGTAACGAGCTTTTTCTGACAACGCAACTATAAAAACAAGATTTAAGCTGGTTATCGATTATGACCCAGAGCAATAATCGTTATCAGGACATCTTTCACAGAAGAAACCGTTGGTATCAGGATATTTTTATAAATTGATCTTTAGAAACTAATATACGCCATTAAGAATATAAAAGATTTTTGTAAATCCATTGCCAACTGGTCTTTACGACGTAACAGTGTGAAATACATTTTCCTTTAATTTAATTACTAATTCTTTGTGATGTGAGAACATTTTCCGTGATCCAAAGTGTTTTTACTTGATGCACATAAAAATATGACGTTATATTTAGTCCAGCAGCCACCACCTGTTTTTTTATGATTAATAACTGGCTGAAATTTTGTAAGTCGGTTCCTTTCGCCGAGACCCCCAAATGTATCCTCTGAAAATTCTCTATAGAGGTAGCTATTTTAGCGCGTAGGTATAAAACATGTCGATTTGGTGGGGTGTCGAAATTGTCTCAATAACACAAAATATTTTATTTGAATATAAAGATAATTCGATATTGAACTGTGAAAAACAATTGTCCTACAACATTGATGGTTTGACTGGTGCGTCCTCCACGCCGAATATGTCAAAATAATGAGGTTATCAAATTTATTAATAACGAGCTGATTTTTTGTACGCAGCTTCATGAATATTTGTAGAATGAAGGGGCCACATAGTCCTACAAATTTAGTGGTACGTTTTCCCAGTCCTACGCTTAGAAGTTGTTGACTCCATCGGGACATTTTTTTCATGTTTCATGTGACATTTGTTTCATTCAATTGAGTTCTACACTTCATTCCCGATAAAACAAAATTTGGTTTAAGTTGTTATTAATGAAAAAAATGTCCGGGGGCAATTCCAAAAAAAAGTCCAAAAAATGATTTCGGGGGCGTCGACAGTGGATTTAGTCGCATTCGGTGCACGAAAAAAACGTGCGGTTCGTGCAAGGCATAAAGTGTATTGTACAAAAACGGTGGTCGATATCACGCGGAGATTATCGCAGAGAAGGTAAGTAAAATGATTAATGTATCATTTTTTCCCCACAAGTACCGTTACCTACATTTTAAGGAGTTTATAAAATAATTATAAGCAAAGGCTAGTATTTATCAATTTATGAATTTATATTTATCCGCGTATGCCCACATGAATTCGATCTCATATTAGAAAGGGCACGCTGTAATTTTTTTGCCATAAAGTCTTTATGATTAAATGCATGATAACTTTTTCACTAAACGTCCGGGAAAGAGCATAACATCATTCAATACATTTTCCATTAATTCAACCATTCAGTCTTTGTGAAACGAGACGTTATTCCCGAAATCGAAATTATGATTTTGTTTATATGTGAAGTGATCATTGAAAGATCAAATGAAAGAACGGTAAATGTCCCGATGATACGCGTTGTATAAAAAATGTCCCGACGCCGACCGTTCCCTCTGCAAATGATGTCCTGATAACTACCGTTTCCCCTGTAAATGATGTCCTGACAACTACCATTTGTAAAAAATGTCCCGATGACGACCGTTTCCTCTGTAAATGATGTCCTGACAACTACCGTTTATAAAAAATGTCCCGATGACGACCGTTTCCTCTGTAAATGATGTCCTGATAACTACCGTTTCCCCTGTAAATGATGTCCTGACAACTACCGTTTGTAAAAAATGTCCCGATAACGACCGTTTCCTCTGTAAATGATGTCCTGATAACTACCGTTTCCCCCGTAAATAATGTCCTGATAACTACCGTTTCCTCTATAACAGATATGTCCTGATAATAACTATTGCTCTGACAATGAGTCAAACTCGATAAATAGCTTAAATATCGCTATCATTATTTTGACGCAAAGGTCATCACCAAAACAATAGCGCTAATAAATTAAAATAATTCAGAAATATTTTTTGTTTATATTCCTTATTTTACAATATGTAATTTGTTATAGTAATATATATATGTAATTGATTGTTCTAGGCATCGAGGCGCCGAATATAGAGAAAAATGATCAGAAAATTCGGAATGCCAAAAAAATGTTGGAGCATAGAAGAAAAAATGCAGCCTATCTGTTATACAGCCATTATACAGGGTGAGGCAACAACTTTCATTAGTAGAAATATTTCTTCAGATATCGGACTTAGAAAAAACTTTTCAAACAAAAGTTGCACGGTGTGGACGGGGCCATCAAACTCGATGATTTTTTTTATTTCCGTGGAGTCGTTTACGCACAGTGAAAGCCACCTTCACTTTAAACAAAAAAATTGGTCGCATTTGATGGCCCCCTTTTGTGTGAAACATTTTTTGTGACGTCTTTATAAGACTACCAAATATTTGATAATGATCCGAAATATTTAGATTTGTACCATCGATACTGACCTTGAATGGCCTAGAACGACGTTGACCCCCAATGTTTTTTATGTGGATTGAGGTGTACAAGATGGTTGAAAAAAATATACCATTCCATTTAAAAAAGTGAAGGTGACCTTCACTGTACGTAAACGCCTTCACCGGAAGAAAAAAATCATCGCGTTTGATGGCCCCCTCCACACCGTGCAACTATTGTTTAAAAAATTTTTTTTACGTCCCATATTTGAGGAAATATTTCTACTGATGAAAGTTGTTGCCTCACCCTGTATATCAAATGTGATATACCCATCGCTGAAACAAATTCAGGGTGAATGCAGTGGTCATCCCCTACTACAACGGCGGAATCCTTGCATTATAAAAACTTGGATTTCGAATCAAATAAAAAAGTAAACGATGGTTTTTAAACGCAAAAACCCAAAGTATTATATTATAATAGCTCTTTGTTAACTGAAATATTCATTTATGTAAGAGATGTCTATTTTAAATAAAAGTATGTGTGCCTGTATAAATGTCTTTGTCGGCAGTAAGTGCTTTCTTGATAACTCTCGATTGCTTATCAACAAGAGATCTGAGAAACATCATTAGAAAGAAAATCGGAGGCTGTCCTGATAACACCCAATCACTTACCAAAAAGAGTCCTGAGAAATACCATTCGAAGAAAATCGAAGACTGTCCTGATAGAACCCGTTTATTAGATAAGAAAGTCCTGACAACAACCATTGTGAAATGTTTTTTTTGATGTCCTGATATCTACCGTTACAAACTCTTTTCGCTATATAATTGCAAAAAATGCTCTGACACTAAATTTGGCTAAAGATTACGTTTTAGCAGCATTAATATTGTTAATTTCAAGAGTAAAAAGTAGGCCTTAGAAAAGTCCCCACAAACACCTTTTGACATATATATATATATATATATATATAAATATCTATATACATATTTCTCTCTGAAAAGCAAAGAAACCGGGAGAACACCTTCCCTTTATCCCTTTGCGGTTTCGAAAACCCGATAGAAATAGCAAAGTACCACTGAGTAGGTGCTCGTGGGAGAACCAGACGTCGATGGTGCGGTAAAGTGCCCCGCCAGAAAAGCCTCCCACACTACCGCGCGCGGTAATACACAGTAATACTATGTGGTATATATATATATATATATATATATAATGAGTTGGCTGGTTTCCGTGGCCCGGCAAACTATATAGTTCGTTGCCAGAAGACATCAGCACCACTCCCGAGAGAAGGGTTGCGCGAGCGCAAAGCTTCGCACCCACTTGCCCTCTCGCCCCCCTCCTTTCTCTCTTTCTCACTCTCTTTTTCTCTCTCTCTTCTCCCTTTCTTTCGCAATCTTTCTCCCACACTCTATTTCTCTTTCTCTTTTATTCGTTGCATCTTGCCTTATCTCTCTCTCTCTCTATCTCGCTATCGTTTCGTCTTACTACTCCCACTATCCACTTTTTCCCTTCCATCCATTGCATGCCCCCAACCCCCGCCATCCCTTTCCGCATTCATCCCACTATTCGTCTTTCTTTATTACGCTCCGTCTCGTCCACCACCACTCTCCCCACCCGACCCTCTTAATTTCACCCTCTCAGTGTTCTTACACCCCTCTTTCGATATTGCCATCCTCCATTTCTTGCCTCCTTTTTCCCCCACCTCCTCCTTTTCCTCCTTCTCTCAGACTCACGTCGCACCTGTTTCTCTCCCTCGCTCGTTTTCTTTTTTCATCCCTCTCCGGACCACCGACACCTCTCGACACAGCGCGTCTCAACCCTCTCGTTCCGTTCTTCTTTTTTTCGCCACTTCGTCCTTCCTCCTCTTTATTCTTTCCGTCCCTTTACCGACTCCAACCCCGACCATTTTTTTGTCTCTTTTTCTTTTTCTTTTTTGCACTTTGTCGAAAACTCTGCGACGCCTCGCAACCCCCTTTTGCCCTTTCCACGAACTCGACGTTTTCCCACCATAACGCGTCTCGACCTCCCCAAACTTACGTCCCTCTCAGCTTCGCTTTGTGCTTATATATAATATGTATATATATAGAGAGAGAGAGGGCGTCGCGTCTCTGTGTGCGCGACTGAAGCCTCTCTCTCTCTCTCTCTCTCTCCTCTTTCGTTACACGTTCTCATCCCCATCCCATCCCTTTTACTTGGCCTCCCGCACCTGACGCGCTCCTCCTCGCTCACCTCTCTCTCTCTCTCTCTCTCTCTCTTCTTTCGCGATCGTCGTGACCCGCGCCGACACCCCTCCATTCCCCGGAAAACGCGTGGAAGTACACGGGGGCATATTCGACAGTAGTGTGCGAGCGAGAGGTTCCTCTCCTACTTCTAGTGACGACGATCGTCTGGTTGGGCGAGAACGGTAAAACAGTGAAAGAGAGAGACAGAGAATCTTCGACGGTTACGTATATAGATAAGGGCCGTAGATAGGTAGAGGTGGAAAAGCGCGTTGCAACTTCTTCCCCTGTTGCGCGCGCCCAAAGCCGGAAGTTTATGGCCTGACCTCCCGGGAGCTCGTAATTTGCAATATCGCAACGTGGTCTACAAAATTCTCTCCTCCGTGTGTGTTTGTGTGTGTGTGTGTGTGCACATGTATAGGTGCACCTTCCGTCGTCCATCTTTCTTCCTTTTCTCTCTCCTTTGCTTATATACGCCCCCGTCGCAACCCCCCTCCCCCCGCGATCTCTCTCGCCCTTCTTCCATCCGGCTCACCATGGTAACGGGCTACCCGCCCGTTACAGCTCTTACTTTTCTTATTTTTTTATTTTATTTTTTTATTTTCTTATCGCACTTACTTTTCCAAATGGAATTGGGGTTTTTTGTTATTATTGTTTTTTTTTGTTTTTTTTTCGCGTCTCATGCACCAGCCAATTTCGTCGAATGTGTACATCGGTGGTAAGGGATGATATTTCATTCGAAAATACGATTTCGGGCAAGCGATCGTGCGATCGCGATCGAAAGATTTTTGTTTGGAGGATTATGAAAACTGTGTGTATTTATTTTCGGTTATCAAGGGGCTCGTTGCTCGATGATAGTGATATATGCGCGTAGACGTATATAGTACGGGAGGGTTATCTAATGAGGTGTTGGCAAGTATCAAGGCTGCCTGGCGCTTGCTCGAAGCAACAAGTTGAACCTAGAATCGCTCGAAGCTCTCCTTGCCGGAGATATAGAGACAGTGAGGGAGGTTAGAGAGAGAAAGAGAGAGAGAGAGAGAGAGTGGGAGAGGAAGAGAAAGTGTGTTTAAGAGAGAGAGAGAGAGAGAGAGAGAGAGATACAGGAATTAACCCCTACAATTGCAAATTCCATCCCCCGCGAACCCGCTCAACGCTCGGCTTCGTTAAATAACTAAATCGATCGCGTCGAAAATAAAATCGTGCCTATACGACGATCGTCGATACCAAGTCCAAAAAATTCATCCGCTCGATGAACTACCCTTCCCACAGGCACATCGAACAATTAATGCTTCGCGGTCATTCTCATTGTCAGTGTCGAATCGATCGAAAAATTGTTCGCGCGATTTTATCGTTACCCATCAAATACCGTAAAACTTCGCGTCAGCGCAATTTCGATAAGCTGGATAACTTTTCAACGAGTATCGTATTGTCGTGTGCGTATAAAACGCGAATCGTTCGATCGAAATTCGATCGTTCGATCTCGCGTCCGCACGCGTATCCGGCCACGATTTTCGTCCGACGCGTTGTGAACGTAAATGTGTGCGTTACTTACGTATTATACAGGGTTGTACGTCGCTGCGAAAGCGAACGAAGAGTGAGAGAACTGCAACGAGAATACGGTACGGGCTTTATATATATATACGGGCTAAATAAGAAGGGAGGAGCGGGGGGAGGCGGGGGATGCACGTGCTCTGGGACAGTCGCAGACAGCGGGTTGAGTACGAAGCAGATAGATAACGTTCGGATGGGAGGCAAAATCGCGATATATAACATACATTTGTCGTACCTAAAAGCGCAACAAGATAGGCGTGTGTATAATGTGCTCGACAGGCAGGCAGGGAGACGATGCGTTATGTACATATATATATATATGTATAATATATACGGAACGAGGCAAACCACCGATGTCGTTCTCTCTCTCGCGTTATCATAACCCAGTGACGCCAAATATTGATTTTGACACGTACACGTGACGTTCGCCTGATACCAGAGAGGGTGAGACAGAGAGAGAGAGAGAGAGAACAAGAGAGAGAGAGTGACACGTAGACAGGTTTATATATCCGTCCGAGGAGTTTGGGCCACGAATACTCCGATGTTTTGTATGGGAAGCTCTTCGATCTGGCTCGCACCCCTTGGGCTCCCCCGCTCGTACCTACCCCATGACCGTGCGTATTATGCATTTCAGCAACGCATACACGTACACGCAAACATGCATACATACGAATATAGATATAGCGCGCGTAGAGACGTCGTCCTAATTACCTCGATGCTAACAACGCCACGTCAAAGCTTGATCCTGTGCACGAATAGATAATTAACCATGCAGGTCTAACGTGAAATTATGTAAACGTCCTTGCGCGATGATAATTTTTATTATCTTGTTTTTTCATTATTTCTCACATCGTTATGAATTTTTGTTTTTCCGTATGGAAAAAAATTCTAATTTTCATTTATAGCTACGTTAATTAATATCGTGAAATTAATTTTAACGACTGTATCGAGTTTGATTCTGAAAAATGAAACGTTAGCCAGGCGTGAGATAAATCGTAGGACGAAGACGAGGGTAAAAAAAGTGTTTTTTTTTCCAGCAACGGTATGCTTACTTATCTCGAGTCGAAATGAATGAAAGAAGTTGCCAGTTTGAACGAGGAAGATGTGTGTATGTGAGGGAGGGGATGAAACAAGACGAAAAAGAGTAAAACCGCATAAAAGAAGTGTCTCAACGGCTTTTGCCGTTTGCCGTTGGTGTACGTAGCGGGTGTGCGAGCGGGAGAAATGGCATCGTGCCAAGTCGTGGCCTTGAATCGTGGGAGCGAGCCGTTGAAATTCTCGCGAAAAAGGGAGGAACAAGAGAGGCAAAAAACGGGAAGAAAAAAAAATGGCGAGAATAAGCGAGAATTACATTGTGGCGTTAGCGTCGGTAAAAGAGAGTCGCGTCGATGCGCACGATTGGCGCGACGAATAGTCGATATCGTCGATTTATAGTTTACGATCTCGAAGACGGTTGCTCGATCGCGCCGCCGGACGAAAGAAACGACGAATAATAGAACGTGAACGAAGAAGAAGAAAAAAATCAGGGACGATGGCGCCGCGCCGCGGCGGGAAGAGGAACTACGACTCTCGAGACTCGCATAAGTCTCTTCGTTGCAGCGTTGATTCGCGCGGCGCCACATGGACTTGATCGGCTTTCGCCACTTGGCTGTCTTCGCCGTCGAAAAGTGGATATATTTCTGGACGTCCTTGGTCGTAACGAGCGACGCGACGCTCCAAACGCAACGCGCTACGGGTGTCGTTGCATCGAACCACGCGCGCGGCTTCCAATTACACCCGCTATCTCGTTTCGCACTGATCGCTAATTTGCGGCCACGGATCCCGATCGTACGGCCCCTGTATTCTCGCCGAATGAGTTTCGTCACGACGAACGAGGTTTCGTCGACTTTGACGATCGTTCGAAACGGACATTCTTCGAGGTTCGACGAGAAATCGTTATTACGATTTTTCTTTTTTTTCCATTTTCGCATTTCTTCACATTTTTAATGGAATTATTTGTTTTTCTTTTGGGAAGATAAATTGTACTTGGAATCCCGCAATTATTATTGACCTCGTTATTATTAATTTTCTGCGAATTTTCTTAATCTCGTTGATAATAAATCGAGGGTAAGCCGTTTGAGAACATAACATAGCGATCGATCCATTTTGAAATTCGTACGCGAAACGATATTTTTTATTTTTTATATTTTCATCATCAAATTCAAATGGCATTAATTTAGCGTCGATAAATATAAAACGAAGGTAATGCATGTGATATTTTCGCGTACGAGGAATTTCTCGATTCGTCGTTATATTTTCGTAACGGGGTATATCGTGCGTCCGTACGACGCTCAACCGCGAATTGCATTTCCGGCAATCGATCGCGATCGTTCGATTAGGAAATTGCTTGGTTCATAACGCCACTGTCATCTGGACGGAAACATTTTCCAACCGATAACGAATAAACGGAGTGACACCATTGGCGAAAAAGTTTAATGAGTTTTTAGCATTGGATAAATAGTTATTGTTGGCATCGACGATTTTACGGTCGAGAGACTTGTCACGGACGTATATACCTATATATATATATATATATATATATATATATATATATATATATATTTATATATTGTAGACGTAAAGCCCATGGATAATGTCCAGGGAATGCGCATTTCCTGCTGCTGAACTGAAATCAATTTTGCGTGTGTTGGTATATTCGGTGCTTACGCGTCTACACGTAAGCCCATTGTCCGTCTATGATGGTCGGACCTCCTCGAGGCCGATGTTTTCGTATTCGGTTAGTACCGTTGCATGTTCGACTCGCGTCTCTCTCTCTCTCTCTCTTTCTCTCACTCATTCTCCTCCTCTTCACGCGTAAAAGGAGGTCATGGTGCAACCGAATAGCAATAATAATGCTCGAGGAACTATAAGTTCGTGTAAGCCACTCGGCGTTACCACCGAACTCTCTGTGTTTCTAAATCTGCGAAATCACGGGACCATCCCGCAAATTTCTTATCTCGGACCGGGCGCGACCTCTGAACGACGCGGTTTTGTACTACAGAGAACGTGGCGTCGCACCCGAGTTTAAGAAATACGACAATTTCCTGCATTATCGACGACCAGTCTTTTATCGACGACCGAAGGTGGAAGACAGAGGTGACATTTTTTCATAACAGCTAAACCCATTGAGAAATTCTTTCGTTAATTCTTAATTAATTGGCGATGTTTATACAAAATTATAATACATGAAAAAATTATTTTTTATTTATATTATTTTATTCACGAATTTGTTATGACAATTAAGCCGACTAAAAAATATTTTGTATTGTTTTTATCGATTTTTTTGCAAATTTCTGTCTACTAAGAATCTTTAGAAAAAATATTATAGCTTAGTGAAAAATAGACCATGTCGACTAACGGTAACGAACGTTTCCAACTTTTATCTCCAACGGCAATATAGTTCTCGCTTTTCCACCACCGTTAGGCGAGACCCAGTGTTTATCAAAAAGTTCAGGTTTCGAACTTATCTCGAGCGCGGGATAATATTCGTATTTGTATCGTTCGTCAATAAAATCGAGCTTATTCTATCCTCCCGATGGCAAACCGGTAAGAACGCGTTAATTTTTAACTCACGAGTATCGAATTCTCGAGTTACAAGCTCACCGAGAGGGTAGCACCTGCCTTAGATACCGTCCAAACAACACACGAATTTTATTCCGCAACGCAACGAGCAGAACGCATTCGTAGAACGAAAACCTCGGACCCCCTGTTGACGAAAGTCTCGAAGACAACGAAATAAAAATGGTAAAATAACGTAATAATTTCACTCAAACAAATACTTCACCCTCGCTCTCAAACGCACCGAATTTTCCATCCGCTGTCAAACGCACGTCAACCCCCTTACGTCACCTTCGAAAAGTACACATTTTTTTGAAAAACCCCGTGTGTAATTAACGAGTTTGAAAAAATAAACGCTTTAAGAATAAATTAGATATTAATTTCATCTAGGTCGTTTACACTTTTCATATTTTTCGAAAATTCTTAGGTTTTTTGTGCACGACTAATCGCTAGATTTTTGGTGCAACGCACGAAGCGTTAGAAATTTCGAAAGTTCATCGATTTTTTGATGCTCGTGTGTTTTGCAAAAAAAATCCACCGTTGCTTGGTTCTGAATCTGCGCCAGTAAATTCATCGATTGCACCGACAATAACGTTGCGACTGATTAAGAATGAATTAAGCAATTATCGACCGATGATTGGAATCATACATTTTTTCGTATGATCGAACTCGACCCACGTAAGCTTTATAAAACCGACCGCTCGATTTATTTCAGGGACTTTTGTCGATACTTCGTAAACTACGCTCCAATCCGGACAAAGAACTACGTTTGCTACTTCTCGGACTGGACAACGCCGGTAAAACGACTATACTGAAGTCTCTCGCCAGTGAAGATATTACTCAAGTGAGTCATCGCCTTGAGGAAAATTTAATGAAATAAAATTTTTTTGATCGATCGGTATCGTTCAATCGTTATCTTTGTTCAGGTAACACCGACGCAAGGTTTCAATATAAAAAGTGTGCAGAGCGAGGGTTTCAAGCTCAACGTCTGGGACATCGGTGGTGCTAGAAAGATCCGACCTTACTGGCGCAATTACTTCGAAAATACCGACGTTCTTGTCAGTATTTTTTCCCCTTATGTTACAGAAATTATTATTAAATTTAAGAAAAACGATATAGTTACCTTGACGTTCGTTGAGTGGAGAAAAGAATGTAAGAATCGATTTTGTATCGATAGATTTACGTAGTAGATAGCGCGGATATAGCCAGGTTGGAAGAAACGGGCCAGGAACTTTCGGAACTTTTGCTCGAGGACAAATTGCGCTCCGTTCCCCTTCTCGTTTACGCGAATAAGCAGGATTTGGGTCAGGCTGTGACTGCTGCCGAGATAGCCGAGGGACTTGGTCTTCACATCATCAAAGATCGCGATTGGCAGATCCAATCTTGCATAGCGACCGACGGGAAAGGCGTCAAGGTTCGCGGATGACAATTAAAAATTCGTTGTTTTTTTTTGCTTCGATTCTATTGGTATACAATTTTTGAATATTGCAGGAAGGACTCGAGTGGGCGTGCAAGAGCATTAAGAAGAAATAATAAAAAAAGAAAAAAGTGTCGCAAGAGTGGACGAAAGTGGATGGAAATAAATTATTCTGTACGAGGATTGAAACGACGTCTTTTCTTTTCGTACATTTTTCACACGTTTCTCTTTTCGTCTCTTTATTCGACTTTCATATTCTAGTATTTACAAGAGTCGAGCATAGACATATTGCGTTTTTAATTTTAGCACGGTTTATCTCGTTGCGTTTCAAACAGGAATAAACGCCTCGAACTTAACTAATGATTAATTCTTTTTGTTTGTTTTTCATTAAAGAATGATTGTAAAATCATTCGACTAAACGAGATTTTTTAAAAATGTTTCTACCCTCAATAATTTCTTTTCCCCATGGTTAGCCAACTTTACTATAAACAGTATGGAATCGATGAGGTAATGAAAATCATACTTTCGGGCTAAATACCGAAATTCTTATTTTGTTTTCCGTGAATTTTCACGTGATAGGATCCGAAAAAAATGTTTGAATAAAGCTACTTGGTAGACTTCCGGGCGAGATGTTTGAGCGTTCTCGTAATCGAGAAAATACATTCTAGAGTGCCCGATGAAGAGGCTGAACTCCGAGGATGGAGATCGTTTCGTCTAAGATCCTCGTTATCTTACTGACTATTAAATATATCGAGGTCGATCGATCCTTGAACGCGCGAGGACTCTCGTTTCGCGTTCAATCGGTTTCACCTTAAACACTAGAGCGCGACGCCTCCTATTCGTAAAACTCGTCGATCGAAAGTCTCTTTCGCACGAAACACAAAGTTCCTTTCTCATTTTCCTTTCTCTTGGATCGACAGTTGATTATGTTGGGATTTTCTTAAAGCTCGCTATGAATGGACTCCGTAGTGACGCGTATCTCTTCCTCGTGGAACGCCACGCAATCGGCTGGGTATCGTTCCTGTCGAATGAAGAATTTTTTGTTCATATTTTCCCTCTTGTTACATTTAGGAAAAAAGTATTTTTTTATAGATCCTTACGAAGCATTGATCGCCCGACTGTATAGCATTGTACAGTGGCATAAAGTTGATTCCTGTCTTGACGCTCACGACCCAAGCGACCGGAAAACTGGCTACTAACGTGAGAGTTCGTCGGACCTCTCCCAGCTTGCCATCGTCGTCCTTGTTGTGATCCTTCTGGTTTATAACGCACAGTATGTGTTGAGCGCACTTCGGTGACTTAATCGCCCACTTGTAAGCTCGATATGCCTGAAAGCGTTCAAAATGGTTGAAGATAAAACGCATATTAGCAAGTCTGTCTTGGTTGCCGCAAGGTTCTGTGTATTTTCGTACCGCGCGAACTTTAAACGTTGTGCGTATGATTCACATTGAAGATAATTTCGAGCAAGTCGAAGAAAAGCATTGTTACCTTGAGCAGGGGAGAAATAAGGTCGTTGTTAATAGTGTCGCTGAGCCTGTTGCTAAGTTCGTTCGCGTTGACGCGCGACATTATGAAACCCTTTTCCGAAGCGAGCTTGAACAGATCCTGAACGTAAGCGACCGCAGGTTTGATGTACTGATGACTGTCGATTTGCATGTTGAGATGCCTCTTCGCACCAGCATTTACCACCCTATAGGGACGATAATGTCAAGAATCGCGATAAACGGTTACGTCCCTTAATCCTGTCCCCAATCCAATATTTCAGAACAAACATTGGAAATGACAATTTTACCTCGAGAGACTCTCAGCTGGTTTCGCCGCGTCGAACATCGCTGCTTTCGGATAACCCTGAGACTTGAGAAAACTATTTCCTACGAATTGTACGACACTGATGTATCTCTGCTGTATAGCAGGATCGGAGATATTAGCGATCCATTCAGCGACGAAATTTGTCAACGATCTGATCCATCTTCTCCTGAGACTAGGATTCTCGAAACTGTCGAGTATCTGCTCGTACTTAATGCGACCTTGTTCGTCGGTCATTGTGCCAACTATATGAGCCAAGCCACTGTTCTTCCACAAAGTCTGACCAAGTTCGGAGTTACTGTGAAAAAGGGCAGATCGTTTACGAAAATGTGTCTGGTTCGATGGGATGGAAAAATGATCGATCGTTTATACTGGATGCTGCCCGCCGGCTTTTACGATGAAGATCTCACCTGAAATGCTCCCACATGACATGAAGATTTTCCAGTATCGGTGGCATGTACCACGAATGGGACGAGTGATCGGTTTTCCGTCCTTTTCCAACCTCCGACGAGCTTCCACCTCCTAGATGATCGAAGAACATCGGTATAAGGCCCATCATACCTTCGGCGTTGCCACCCTGGCCCATGAACATGCTGGCGACACTGAGCATGCTCTCGAAATCGAATCCTCCACCACCGGAGGAATCCGCAGCGTCCCTTTTCGATCTTCCAGAGCCACCACCACTCGACGACGATACCATGTTCACGATCGAGCCAAGCATCGACAGATCGAGTCCTCCACCAGCTTGACGACCTTGTTCCTCTTGATCCCCGGAGAGACCACCCATGAGATTGCCCAGGCCAGAAATAATGTGTCCAACTCCAGCACCACCACCATCCCCGTTTCCACCGGTCAGCATATCGCCCACCTTTTCAACGATTAATTAAAATCTCGGTTCAACATTCGTTTTCACGAAATCGCAGCGAGCGAAGATCGTGAATAAAGCGAGATTGTAGTTCGTATCTCTGTGTGTTTTTACCTGTTTTCCAGTATCTGACTCCATGAACTTTGAGGCGATGTTCTGAAGACCACCGACAGCATCCTTGTCAGCGAACAGTGCCTGGGCCGCTTCCATGAAAGCGCTCGAGGTATCTAACTCGTCGCTTTTTTCATCACAAGCCACCAGACCGATAAGGGCCAATAAAATAGCCGTCCTTGGAAGCCTCATAATTGCTTTTTCGAGAAACAAAATGAAAAAGAAGAAAGCTACAATGCAAACGTGTTCAAAACTGTTTTCCTTTTTTCGTGGCGATTCGAGGGTAAATTTGGACTTTTTTCCAGTCAACGTTTTACGATATCGCGCGACTAAAAGGCTCGCCCTGCGACGAAACTCGGCACTTTTATAGCAGGACCTTTATACAACATTGGCGAGAGGCAAAGGCCCATACTACGTGAGTGGGAAGTCGATGACCCTGAGGCGGATCCAACTGCGTCGAACCAGACCGTACGAGTCCGGAGCTTATTTCGACCTGGGTCTTGTGCTCTTGCGCGCGCCCGTCACGAGAGGGCCCGTACGGATAAAAAAAAACTAAACGTACATTCGGACTTCGAGCGTCACTTCGTAAAATCGCCAGCGGTGTTTTCGATTCGAGCTACGTACACGCGGACATCGCCGGAAACGTTTCGGCTCGTGATCACCAGGATACCGTTGCTCCGTGGATGCGAATGAGCCTCTCTCTCTCTCTCTTTCTCTCTCTCTCTCTCTCTCGTGGCGTTTACATGGAGACTTCGCCGGACCGGTGCGACTGCCTTTCATCGTTGACTCTCGACGAAAATTATTTCGCCGAACATTTTGTTTCTCTCTATTATTTTTATTTTTACATCGAATTACAAACATACGTTAACGCGCTTAGGTATCGAGAAACGTTGTCGTAACGACTTTGTTCTCCCCTCGTACGGCACGTTTCTACGATATTTCCACGTTCGACAAACACGAGACAAACGTCGTACTCGTAGACGGTGAGTTTGTTAGCGAGCACGCCGTAACGGTACTTTGAAAAAATCTCGGTCGTTAAGAAAGCGTTTGAAATTAATGAATAATTATGGCGTTACTCGAGAAATATGAGAATGTGCAAAATGACGAGCGTTTCGGTCTTCCGGCTAGAGAATCGCGGTTACGAGATTTTCTACGGGATGTCTGCGAATTTACCGCAATTAACGAGTGCTTAACGAGAGTCTTACGATCGTTCACCGTTTAATTTCTCAATTCTCAGAAACTCGCGACATGTGTCTCATCGAATCTTTTATGAAAATTCGATACAAATTGAACGATCGATCGGTAAGTTATAAATCGAAACTCGACGCATGATCGACGAGCGTTTTTGATCGACGAGTAGCTTCGTCTCTTTAAGTTTAAATATATTTCACAAGCGTGCGTGTCTAGGGCAAAATGAAAGATTTTATCGTGTCAGCGTGCGAGAAACGTCGCGGGGCGTGCGAGAATCACGATATAATGCTGGAATCGACATCGCGCAGAAACCCAGTTTGTACGTTTTTACCGTTTCGACGAGAGATCGAGCGAGAAGAAGGTTATTCACTCGAGCGAAGGTGTAAACGGTGCGAGCAACGAGAATAATACAGCCACGTGCATACGATAAATCTCGAAGATGGATTATCCTTTCGTAGAACAAAAAATAAAATAAAGACGAACAGAAAAACAACTCGTTCACGCACGAAACCAGTAATTTCCAGTTCTCCTCTTCCCTTCCTTTTTCATTCCTTTCAATTCGAAACCTTCCTTTTACCTAGAAAAGTCGATGAGATCTTTGCGAATAGCATAATTATTCTTTCGCTTTATGAAATACCGGATTGGTGCGTTAGAGTGAAATGTGCACGATGCGTAATAATAATGGAAGCGAGTCAGTTGCGACGCGGCCAATCTCGCCTCGGTACCGTAAACCGCATGAAATTGACATTCTTCGTGGCTGTTACACGAACGATTCTCCTCGTAACGGTAAGCCCTGTTAGTCATCGACGCGAAGACGCCAATTCCATCGGCACCCGCCCAATTTTCAATCTCGTCGTTTACGAGCACCGACGAAAAATTGCCCACGTTGATTTCATCTCGAAGCGTCCCAATTACCAAGAAGATTCTTCAACCGCGACGTGATAGCAAAAACGTGATAAATTTCTGTAAAGACAAATTATCTCAAAAAGGTGAAATATCGAGAAGAAAAAAGATTCGTTACTTCGCCTCGTTTCTCTCCCGGGAAGCAAAGTTCGTCGCGAAACGCTAGGGACAACGAGCCATTCGTTATAACGGTATAACTCTATTAGTCATCGTATTCTCGAAATAACGAGGTCTCGCTACGTCACGAGATCGAATTTCGGTAGCGAGGCGTGCGAAAATGCGAGTAATTTGTTCAATACGTTTGGACAAAATTGATTTTACGTTAACTTATCGACACGTACGAGAGCATCGAACTATCCATCGAGGTTCTTTTTTTTCGGTATGCGACTGGCGCGCATCCGATTCGTTTACAGTGCCGGGAGGTCCATTCCGAGCGAAGGAAGCACGGAGAAAGATCGTTTACGGGATAAGCGGCGTGGGACACGGTCAAGGCCATGGGCCAAGTGTAAGGCCAGTGGCCTCGGAATTCGGGCTTCGACGTTACGACCCACCTCGTCCTATCATTCCGAATGTATTTTGAAAGAAAATTAACGGTTAACTATTTCGAGACAGTTTTATATTCGTTGATCGTTGATCGATTAAAAAAAATAGTTCTTATCAAAATATTCAACGATTAACGATTTTTCGTACGATAGCGAATCGTAGATGCGCGAAATTGCATCGAAGGAGCATCGAATTTCACGGTCGACGATTTATAACGATCCGATCGTTATTCCTTCTTGTTTTCATCGTTGAATTTCGATAGCGCAAAGCAGGTCACGTTAATTATGCGCTCGTCAAAATACGTACATTCTTTTTTTACACCGTGAAGTAATTGGCACTATCGTTTGCAAACCACCTCGGACACACTAATTTATCGTGAAGACACGCTTCTTATCGAGTCGCGAGATAGAGAAAAGCCTTGGACGTCACCTAACCGTACATGGACGAATTGTCCGCGCGCATCGATAACGTCGTCGCTTCTTTCGAAAGTTCGAACGCTTTATTTTATTTTCCATTTTTCTTTTTACTTTGTTCTCAACGTCGATACGAATTCATGGGGAATATTTTGTTCACGCGATAAAAATTACGACAATTAAAATTACGCTCGATTATGTTTGATAAATTCTGTAAAATAATTAAAATTAGAAATTTGGATAAAATTCAGAACGTATCGATGCTGACAGAAAAAATTATCACTCACCTCGTTAATTATTCTCGTGCCTTTTGAACAGGATGTAAAAAAAAAGAAAAATCCTCTTGTTTCTTTTTTTCGTTTTTTTTAACAGTACGGTGAAAAGGTTTACTCGAGCTCACTTCTGTTCCAAGGTTCGTGCACCTGACGCTACGAAAGTCGTGGCCTGACTGGCACTGACTGGCGTTCGACGTAGTCCGTTCAACGGTACCTTACCTCTACCTGGGCAGCAGGTCCATGGGGAGACGGTCTTAAGCTGGTAACACAATGAAAAGTCGTGGATCGTGGTATTCACGACGGTAGGCTCGTGTAGGCCAACGTGAACCGGTAGAGACTCTGCCAACAAATCGAGTTGAGATAGAAGCGATAGGGAGAGGGAGGAGGAGGAAGGAGAAGAGAGAGAGAGAGAGAGAGAGAGAGAGAAAGAAAGAGAGTCTTGTCCAACGTTCGATATCGCGAGGACACCGAGCCGACGAAGACGATATGGTAGCGAACCGAAGTCGAACCGTCGATTCGCATTCTCGAAGAGCGATCGAACCGATCGATCACAGGCTCGTCGATCGATTCTGACTCGAATTATCTTCGTTACGCTCCAGCCTGTCTCCCTCACAAAATTACACACCTATTGTATTTTTATGACACGACGCTATAAAAATGTTATCAAAATGAAACATTTTATGTGTTTTTTGTTCATTTTATTGTATAAAAAAGAAGATGATTCGAAAAATCGTTAAAGCGTCCAATCGAATTAGATCGATACGAATTTCAGGGTCGAGATGATAAATTACGAGAGGTATCCTCCTTTCTCGAGAAAGATTGATCCGTTGTGAAACCGGCTTATCGGTTAGCGCGTTCTAAACCAAGCGCAGTCACTGACCCGACGACGATTAGGAAGCGTCGATCTTGGTCTCGACCAAGGAGGACTCGCTCTATGATAGAGCAAGAATTCGGGGTATTCGGAGCATTTGGCTTCGGTAGTAGAATGTACAATGGTCAGCATTGGAGGAGCGGAGGATTTTATAGTCTCGACACACCCGCTGTACGTGAGATCGGCTCATGGACGAGCTCGAAGGTGTCCCGACAGGTTTTTAGCCCTTCTGGGGCTCGTTAAAACGCGATGCAACAACTTTTCGTTATAAAGAAGGTGGGATCCACTGATGTGCAAACAACATCGTAATTTTCAGGACTTCGTTCTTTCATCTACGAGCAGGTTTTACAGTGATTTCGAGCACTTTTCTTAAATTTCGACAAAATTCGTTTCTTTGGAAATTGAGCAAGATCGCCTTTTGTTGGAGATTCTCGAAGAATTTAATTTTTTTGTATCCGATCGCTCCGCATACTTCCAATTTTCTGTTATTTTTCTAAGTTTCTGGTTGTATGTTCTTTTTATAGAAAGGTTACAGTGTCTTGTAATTTTTTCTTTTTTTTTTGAGAGAGTTTCACAAAATAATTTAATCTTTCTCGATCCCGTTACACCGAGTACCTACTTCCGGCGAGCTGTTCGAAACATTACCGATTTCGATCGGAGAATAATACAAAGATACAATTTCTTCAACGAAAGCACCATTCACCCCGTGGATAAAAATGGACTGGGCAATTCGATGCCCGACGTCTTTGACCAACAATTTTCATAAGTAGGGGCATGGAATGATTGGTCAGGATTTAATATTGATGCGCGATTTCTTCAGAAGAGTTCGAACGGTTCGATACATGAAAAACCCTCTCGCAAAAGAATTATTCTTTATGCGCGTCGCATACGATAGACTCGTTGAAAAAGAAAATTGCGAAAGTGCAGAGAGGAAGCGATTTTTTCATGAATAAATGAAAGAAATGGAAGAGTGTTTCCGATGCTTATTCGCGTTTCTTTCGACGATTTTCGAAATATCGTGTATTTTCCTGATGACATAGGAAAGAAATTGTAGGTTCAACCCTTTTGCACCCCTCGAGGGGCGTCCACCCGTTAGAATTTCTCGTCGCGAACTCTCGGGAGAAGGAAAAACAGGCGACAAAAAAAGCAATGCCCGAGCATCGGGAGCTTTCTCGCAACATGGAGGACATGTACGACAGAAAACGTTGGAACCCGGACGCGAGAAAAGCTTTCGCTCTGTTCGCCGCGATAACATGGCCTTTCGGACTTTGGCCGCTTATACCGGTTAGTTTCTTCCTAACGTCACGAGTGCTCCTAGGAATTGGACTAGTGGTACGTATCGTCCTTTAGAACGTTGAATCTTCGGACAAATTTCCAAATTCGTTGGCGAAAAAATTTCCAAAATTCGTCAAATTTGAATTTTCTTTATTTCGGTTTCAATAATTTTCATTTTCGAGTACCAGCGGCCTACGTTAGTCAAAATTTACGATTGTTTCGTCACCGAACGAAAATATCGTGAAAATCGTGAATTTTTCAATTGTTTGATAATTTTTTTATCGTTAAATCAATATCAAAAATTTCAAAAAAAGAAAAAAATGGAATTTTTTGTTAGTTCGGGACAGTGGCGATACCGCTGCGCGAAATATGCGTAAGATGCGGCACAGCCGAGGACATGATCGACGACGTGATCGTCGTAGCGACGGGGCTTCTCGCGATCTCGAAATTAATTTGCTATCACGCGTATCGCGACAATTTGCGACCGAACGTGATATCGGCGATCGAGGATTGGTCGTCGCAGGAAGCCAAGGATTTCAAGGATATAATGAGCGCGCAAGAGCGCACTTACAAGAGCGTCGCTTTCGCTTTAATTTCGACGGCGGCGGCGTCGACCTTTTTGTACTCTGTGAAGATTTTCCTCACCGAGCCGGACAGATGGATCGAGGCGAAGGGTAACAACGACCTCGTCAAATTCAACGGCACCGGAAACGATACTCTAATGGTACTGCGGAGACGATTTCTCTTTCCATCGACTTGCACCCTCAATGATATTCCCGATTTTATTTATCCGTCGGTCGTCTTCACTCAGTATCTTCAGGTAAGCGTTTCCCAAAACCGAAAAAACTTTCTTTTTTCAGGATAAACTTATCATCGTCGGATTTTATTCACTCGTTATCGCTAAAAATTAAACGAATGAAAATCGAATAAAAAACGAATAAAAATCGAACAAAAAACAAATAAAAATCGTATTTACGATAATATCGGCAGGTACTTGCCACTTGCACAGTTAACACAGGAAGCGACGCGTTCTTCATAGCAATCACGTCTCATCTCTGCGGCCAATTGGAAATTCTAAAGACAAAATTTTCCACGATCGGTAAAGAGAACGATCCATTGGAGAGTCGAGTTAAATTGAGCGCGTTGATAGCGCGACATGGACATTTGCTCGAATTAGCTGAAATGCTCGAGGGTGCTTACAACATGATCGTATTTACGCAACTGTTAGTCAGCGTCACGCTGATAACGGTTTTCGGTGGGTATTTTCTATTTTTATTTATTTTTTTTTTTTCATAAATCACCAACAAGTCCAACCGATCGTCGACAATTTCGATCGATCGTTACGTCGATCGGGAAAATCTAAAAATTTTCTTACCTAATACGATACTTTCCTCGCTTCGAAGGTTTTTGCTTCCTGCTGACTCTCGAGGATGGAAATTACGTCGGCGCCGTCAAGAATATCGTTATCATCGAATTTATGCTTTTGCAAACGTTCATGTACAGTTACGTCGGTGAAAATCTTCAGTGTCAAGGAGACGAGATAATACAATCGGCGTACGATAGCTCGTGGTACGAATTACCGAATCATTTGTCCAGAGATCTGATCTTCGTTATGATGCGTTCGAACGTACCGTTGCAATTGACGGCGGGTAAATTCTTCAGTATGACACTCGCGACGTTCATGGACGTGGTGAAAACCTCGGCGTCGTATCTCTCCGTGCTGCGAATAATGATACAGGAATGAAGAATTTGCACCGAGAGCGAGAACGAAAAAAATATCAACTTTGTATCTCGTTGCGCTCGAATTTGTTATATCCC
This sequence comes from Netelia inedita, assembly GCA_964017225.1. Lineage (NCBI taxonomy): Eukaryota > Metazoa > Arthropoda > Insecta > Hymenoptera > Ichneumonidae > Netelia > Netelia inedita. The sequence continues at coordinate 35,883,537 of OZ024922.1, read as the reverse complement.
TTATGTATAAAATCGTTACGCAATATTCGACCGATTTTTATTCGCAACCCTAACGCTACTGGCATTTTTCGATGACTGTCTTCTCTCGTCTTTTCTTCGATCGCATTTTTTCTCGATGAAAAAATAGAAAACAAGAGACGAAGAATATCGTAATTCGTTCGAAAAGAAATAAAAAGACGATACGAAGAGAAGACATTGTATTTCTAACCATTACCGATATTCTTCTACGTTTCTCCGTATATTTATCGAAATTGTCGTGAAAACAAAATTGGATGCGCTTTCAGGATGCGACATAAAACTACATAAAATTCCAGGTTTTACCAACCCTGACATTACGTAACGTTGGTGAGCGAAAGAAAGAAATACATCGCCTTGGAACAATTGTGCATTTTTTATAAAGATCGTGTGTTTATTTCAAAATGTAACGACGAGCGGGCATGCGCAAAAGAGCGAGGCAAAAAAATACATTCTTTCTTTTAACGTAAAGACGCGCGAGAGAAAATACGAAAGAGATAGAAGGGTTGCGGTGTAAGACTGAATAATAAATAATGGATCGAGTATTCATCGGAGAAAATGTGTATATTTGTATTCAGCTGAATTGTCGGTCTATCGATGATCGGTGAACGTTCTCGAGATAATCGCGCGTGTCCCTCGAAGTCTTACGGAGGAAAATAAGAGGGTTGATGCGAATATGCGACATCGGGGTGACGACCCTTCGTAACCGAAGACATGTCGACGTTGAGCTGGAGCATCGATGCGAAAAAAGCATTCGCACTCTTCGCCAGACTGAACTGGCTGTACGGTCTGTGGCCTCTTCTCGAGGTCGATCTGCGTCTCAAAATTCGCGTCTTCGTTGGAATCGTACACATAGTGAGTAAAATCATTCTTCGAAATAGCATTAAGATTTTCTGGAAAATTAATGAAAATTTCGTTGAGTCAAAAAAATATGAAATCGATCGAAGTGAAAAGAAAAATCGGTAAAAATCGATCAAGATGGAAACCAACCGGAAACTGTGTTCATGATGTCCCAGATCCTCATGGTGCTCGCCACTCTGTACGAGATGTTTCAACATTGCGGGAATGCCGAGGATTCCCTCGACAATCTTCTCATCGTCGCGTCAGGAGTGATAAGCCTGTCGAAATTAATCACTTACCACGTACATCGCGATAAACTCGGGATAAATATCGCGTCCGCGATACACGACTGGTCGACGAAAGAATCGATCGATTATCGGGACGTAATGACGAGTTACGAGCGTATTTACAAAAGGATCACGTTCGCTTTATTAACGGGGGTTGTTTGGTGCGGCAGCGTGTACTTTCTCAAAGTGATCGTTATCGATCCGGACGAGATGATCGAGGTGAAAGATCGTCGTGTTCGCGAGACTAACGTCACCGTGTACGTCCTGAAGAAAAGATATCTTTTTCCATCGACTTGCACCCTTAATGACGTACCGGAAACGATTTATCTCGTTCTCATCTTGAATCAATTCGTTCAGCTCGTTGGTTGTTGCGTCGTAGCTATCGGCAGCGACGCTTTTTTTCTCTCTATAACGACGCATCTTTGCGGTCAATTTGACATTCTCAAGATCAAATTCGCTAATGTCGGCAGCGACGCGAATCTACCGATCGACAATATCGATAGAAGTAAATTGATCGGTCTGATCGCGAGGCATCAACATCTCTTGCGTCTCACCGAATTACTCGAGGACGCTTACAACAAAATCGTTCTCACGCAATTGCTGACGAGCGTCACCCTCATCAGCGTCGCCGGTGAGAAGCTTCCTTTTCATCACTTCTTCATTGTTATGATCAATCTTATTACTGTTGTTTTTTTGCAATTTGATACTTTGAATTAAAATTTCGTCAATTATTCTTTTTATAATTCTTTCTTATTTTTAATTTTATTCGTTTTTTTCAATTTATCGAAAACGAGTGTTGTTAGTTTTTTTTTTAATTTTCATTCTGTGAATTCAAATTTCTATAGATGTTTCTCATTTAAAAAAAAATCGATTTAGGTTTCAGTTTTCTGATCGCAATGAAAACCAACGATATTTTTGGCGGGGTAAAGAGTCTGGTGGTGATGCAGTACATGTTGCTGCAGTCGTTCATGTACACGTGCATCGGCGAAGCGTTGCAGAATCAGGGTGACGACGTGATGCAATCGGTTTACGACGGACCGTGGTACGAATTGCCGCGTTATTTGTCCAAGGATCTCGTGTTCGTCATGATGAGATCGAACATTTCGCCTCATCTGACGGCTGGCAAATTTTTCGACATGACGCGAGCGACTTTTATGGACGTGGTGAAAACTTCGTCCTCTTATCTATCCATCTTGCGAATAATGATTAACGAATGAACCCGGCATTTTTTTTCGTATCGAATCTTGTCTCGAGACGCGTCACATTTTGCATTTCTACAAAATCTTACGAAGCTGGGATAAAAAAATAAAATTAGATAAATTCGATAAAAATTAAAATTACGAATCGTACACTGTTTTTATACGATTGAACGATGGTTCGCGTATATTTTCGACTAGTCTCGTCTCGCTGGTTCGATTCGTCCACGAAACTTTTATCTTCCCCCTGAGAACGACAAATATACAAATTTCTTTTTAATTAGCGAGGTGATTCGTTTTTTGTCTACAAATTTTGTAGACAAATTTTGTCAGTCCATATTGACCAAATGTCCACCTGACATCACGTTCGAAGAAAAAAATGGATCGACGAACCTCTTGGTGTACACGTTCGACACGATATCGTGATCGTTACGAACTCGTTCCAACCCTCGTCCTATTTATCTTAGCGTAACGATGACAATATAATTTTCATGCTAATCGGGCAATGTTGAGCGAGTTCGTGGGGTTGGTAAACACGAGACGCTAATGAAGACTTTTCGGGCTAATGAAAGGTCGATAGCCAATAAACACAAAATTTGAGCTTGCGCGACGAAATATTCGGAGCAATGTCGAAAGGACATCCCGAAGGGAAGGAACGACCCTTGGCAAGATTTACAAGGAAGTATTGTCGCAAAGAAGTTTCGAGCGCTCTTATGAATAACACGTGCTTCGGTCAACGAATAATCAGGCATGTTCGGTGTCGATTGGATCAAGTCGAACACCTCGAACACACTCGGAGTATTTTTTTTTAATTCGACGTTCGGTTTCTGGCCACTTCAGAAAGACAATGCTTTTTCGAAAATTCGCTATTTCGTCTCGATTTTTCACATGGTAAGTACATTTTATCATGAACATAATACTCGAATAAATGAAATTCTAAAAAATAATTTTTTCTTCAATTTTATACGTTTTTTTTTTATAATTAAACAATTATGAATCAGAATGTGATTTATATTTATATACAGTATTTTTACACGTCATTCAAATTTTATAAACACATATGTTGACAATTTTTTGATCGAGTTTAATTTTTTATACAGGTGCAATTTATTCAAATTTTTCGTTTGTAGGTTCTTATGCTGATCAGTTCGCTGTACGAAATATATAATCATTGCGACTTCACCGAGTACAGTGTCGACCTCCTCACGATCATAAGTTTCGACATAATAGCGATAGCTAAATTAATTTTTTACAAACTCAATCGCGACAAGTTGCGATTCAACGTCGAGTCGGCGATCGACGATTGGTTGTCAGCACAAAACCGAAGTGACGATAATCCGATAATGAAAAATTACAAAAAAATCTACGCCAAACTGGTACGAAGCTATTTGCGTATCGGTGGAACAGCGGCTCTCCTGTATCCCCTCAAAGCTTTTTTCTTCGATCGAAATGTATTCGTCAAAACGAACAAAAGTAACGATAAACTCGTGGCAAATACGACCATGGTACTCAAGAAGAGATTTTTATTTCCGTCGGTCTGTTCGTTCAACGATGTTTCCCAAACTATGTACTGGCTCATCACGTTGGACCAATGTGTTCAATACATAATTTGCGTCGGCGTCAATTTATCGACCGACGTACTTTTCATAATGATAACTTATCATCTCGGTGGTCAATTCGAGATACTGAAAAGAAAATTTGCGAGCTTCAGGGTGCGAGAGAGCGAGACAAAAACGAGACGTGAGTTTGGAATTCTCGTCGCGAGGCACGAACAATTATTGAAACTGACCGATTTTGTCGAGGACTCGTTCAACATGATCATGTTCACTCACATGCTCATGAATCTCGTTCTTATCAATGTTACAGGTTCATACAAATTGCTTTATCATAAAGAGTGATTTTGGTTTAATTTTGACGATTTTTTCAACGTAAATCATATTTTTTAGGTTTCAACTTTTTGATATTTTTGAAGAAAGGTAACAAGTACGGTGCGTTTACGAATTTTGGTATCCTGGTGTTCACGCTCGTGCAGACCTTTATATACGCTTACATCGGACAAAATATAAGTAGCCAGGTCGAAGAGATCGGCCAAGCTGTTTACGAAAGTCCATGGCGAAAAATGCCTACGAGAATGTCGAAAGACGTTTTAATTCTGTTGATGCGATCGAACACCTCGACTTATCTGACGGCTGGTAAATTTTTCAAAATGACTCGATCGACGTTTACCGATGTTGTTAAAACAGCGGTTTCCTATCTGTCGGTGTTGAACGTTCTGATCAAGGATTGAAAGACTCGAAAGAAAATCAAATCGATGGATTTTGAATCAAAAAACAATTTTTTCCTACGAGTCGTAAATTTATTTCTGTATTTTATATCAATTTGACTATATTTACTGCGCACTTGTATAATAATAATGATGCAAAATAGAACGAGGATCAGAGGCTCGGCTGACGAAAATATAACTGCTTGTAGTGGCTGAATGAATAATGGAAAGAGAAATTTAATTTAAGGGCACGGTGACAAAATTGGGGTTGATTATTTATTTCGCGAATGGATCGTTAATTATTCTGATCGTGGGAGGGAAGTTGGACATCACGATAGGGCGAAAGGTAGTAGGCAACGTTCAGTCGTGTCCATCCTACGTGGGAATTACAAAAGTGATCTAGTTTCAAGAACAAGATTTTCGTTTTTATATTTTTTTTGCTACGACCATTTCTTCGACGCAGGAGCTATCTATGCGAGCAGTTTAACATTTGTAATTGACTATTTGCAAATATTCAAGCTACCAAGAATATATAAAAAATACAAAGTTGAAGCGATTTTTTTATTTTCACTTTTACGGATGGAAAAGTTTTTGATATAATTTTGTTAACGCTACAATTACATTCACAGATCCATCGAAAAATTTAATAATTAACATCTACGGACACGTCCTGACCGAATAAATAATGAAAATTAATTATGCTCAAGTGCGTTCTGGACGTGGCCACGAAATTAGAAATAATTACTTATTTCACAAGCTCTTTATTAAATATGCAGCAAGTGCGAGAGACAATTTTAGGATATCCTACAAGAGACACATAGTCGAAAGCTTTGCAGTCATGAGTCGTGAGCATTCGAATCGTGAAGCTAAAAGAGCTTTTCGAATAATCGAACTATTTTCGCTGCCTTTTGGTATCTGGCCTCTGTTCAAGAACACCTCGTTTTTGCAATTTCGTCAAGTTTTCGGAATTTTCCAAATGGTGCGGCGTAAGAAATCAGACCCGCGAATTCATTCGCGTTGTTCCCGGTCCATTAAAAAATCTCAAAAGGATGAAAATTTCAACAAAATTTTTGTTATCAATTTTGAGAATTTAATTTTTAATTATTTATAGATTTATCTGTTGGCGATATCACTGTACGAGGCTTATCTAAACTGTGACAACGAGGATGCCGACTTTGTGAAGAGCCTCATAGTTTTCGCTTATGGCATTCTCTGTTTGTCAAAATTATCTTTCTACATGATACATCAAGAAAAAATTCGCGCGAACGTAGCTTCGGCGATTCGCGATTGGTCTTCGTCGGAAATGAGAGAGTATCGTACAACGATGAGAAGATACGCGCGAATCTACAAAATTATAACGTTCGTTTACATCCCTACTGGATTACTCGCCGGTGGTGTTTCTTCGTTGAAAGTTTTTTTTCCCGATCCGAGGACACACACGATTAATCTTAACGCGACCGTGACGTCGAACAGAAAATTTTTATTCCCTTCAACCTGCCAATTCAACGATGTTTCCGATTTTCCCTACGCCGTGATAATCGTCACTCAATTGTACCAGATACTCGCGAATAGCAGCTTACTTTTCGCATACGACGGAACTTTCGTCGCGGTTGCGACACATCTCTGTGGACAATTTGAAATTTTAAGAATGCGATTCGAGAGATTCAAGGATAATGATGATAAGAAAAAAATTCGCGTTGAATGGAGTGAACTTGTCCAAAGGCATCAGCATTTGCACAAACTCGCGAGTTTGCTCGAAGACGCTTACTCGAGCAATCTCATAATTCAGTTGTGTATGAGTGTGACCATCATCACTGTATCAGGTATAACTTGTTCGTGCTTAAGTGATCATTCCAGTTTAACTGGCTTGATTGCTAATTGCTGATTTTCATGATTTTTTTTCAATAATATTCAATAATCGGTCCGTTTTTTTTTCGTTTATTCCAATTACTTATGTTTTTATGGAAAAATGTTTTTTAATGTTTTAGTATTATTTTTTAAATAGTTTTGGCCACTGGAAAATGATGCCTAAAAAATAGTGATTGACGGTGGAAAATCCTTCTCCTAAAAAAATTGTCTGAAAGGAAAAAACCAAAAAGATTATTAACCAGTATAAAAAACTGTAGAGGCGTACGGAGGATTTTTGTTTTCGATGAGAATTAATAGAATTGTGGCCATATCAAAATTAAGTGCCAAATTGGGCTTTTTCGATAGTTTTTCGTTAAAAAAAAGTTAAATTTTCAAATACGTCTGTGAAGAATGACGAGACAAAATTTGAGACGAATAGCTTCAAGAATCTTCGTTTAAATTCTTCCACCGTTTTGAAACACAACGTTTCGAGAAAAACGCGTTTAAAGTTTACCGTACACGCGCAGGTCCCGCGCAGCTGGCCACATCCCCTTTTATAAAAACGCCTGTAACGACCGCAATAATTTGAATTTCGCGACGAAAATTTAGCAGCACTTTTATAAAAGTCCATATCGTTAAACAATGCAACAAAAACAATTTTCAAAAAATTGTACACTGGAATGGTCCCTTCACATTTGTAAAACTCCTTCGATTTAGTGAAAAAAGCTCTTTTTAACCATTTTTTTAATTTACAGGCACGAATTTTTTGATCGCTCTCAAAGACGGTCGCCTCTACGAAACTGTGCAAAATCTTGCGATCATGAACTTCACGATCGTACAGTGTTTCATGTACACTTACGTCGGTGACAATCTGACTCATCACTCGAAATCACTCGCCGACACGGTTTACGCGATACCGTGGTACGAATTATCGATCGGGCTGCGAAAGGATCTCGCATTCGTGATGATGCGAGCCAATTATTCGATATATCTTACCGCCGGACGTTTCGTTCGAATGACACGTTCCACTTTCACCGATGTCGTCAAACTCGCAGCCTCGTATCTCTCAGTTACGAGAATTCTCATCGACGAACGTCATAAATTGTCTTAAATTAATCCAAATTAATCCAAAGTAAAGTTTTCTTACTTTTGTGAAAATAATCGAATCGCATTTCCAGCGAGTCCTTCGTCCCTCAGTCTCGCCTAAAATAGAAGAAAACACGTTGAAAAATTTATAACAAAAAAACAGTGATTAAAAGAATTTTTATAGAATTAATTTTTTTAATTCGAAGCAGAACTTTTTGAGAACGCATCCGTTCTTTACCACTTCTGGAGGAAAACTTCCTTGACACATTGCACAGGACTTCGAGACTCGAACTGGTCGTTCCTAGTCTCGGGAACTGCAACGAAGAACCTTGTACGCAAACTCCGATTTCACCCTCAACCCCTTCGACTACGAAGACCACAGGGAAATATATTAAACGCGAATAGTAATAATACAGTCGTAAGAAAGAAAATAAAACTTTTTTGCAGGGCAATTTTCGTTTCTCGATGCATCGTTCATATCGACGCTCGAAATAACAATAATAGAAATAATCCTATGTATCGTACCGGCGAGTAACAACGATACAAAGAAACGTATGAATAAACAACGAGGAGACGATCGGGTTGTCAACCCTGAGCGCTCCCTTCCAAACGTATCAATATTTAACGTTCCCTTGGCATTTTCGTAATATTATTCCGGTATGCATTTCACACGATACTTATTTGTTGTATATTGCATAGACTGAGGGAAGTTTTTTTCTGTACACACGACACTCCAAGCGCGATCGTAAAAACGATCAGGAATTTTTTCGGAGGGAACGAAGATACCACGAATAAGACGAGCTTGGTATCGTCATTCCCTAGATCGTTTGCAAATTGTGGGCATAAAATAGAGAATATCTTCAGTATCATGGCGTCCGTAGGATGGAGCAAAGATACCCGTTACGAATTTTCCGTGTACAGACTGATAATGTGGCCTTTGGGTATATGGCCACTAAATCGAGGCGAAATTTTCTCGGACGTTCGTCTCCTTCTTGCGGCTCTCATACAGGTAAGCAAGGGACGATTTTCCCACCTGCTTCCAATCTTTAACATCGAGACGAAGATGAATCTAAAAGATGTGACAACAATGCTTGTTTTATGGAATTTATTCTCGAAAAGAACATCCAGACTAGGCGAATGATAATTTCTCAAAAAATTTTGTTCTGTCGATAATTGATTTTCTTTTTTAATTTTATACTCATTCATTAGGGGATGAAATCTGGTTGAGAAAAATACAATGATCAGTGTTTAGCTTGTGGTATTTTGGGTAACTAGTTTATAATACTCTACTAAAAGAAATATTTAAAAAGCTCCAACGTGTAACAGACCAGTGTAAACCCTGAAATATTTTGATAACTAAAGACATTTTGGCTTCCAATGGAACTTCTTTCATTCAACGTGCAATTTTAATTCCTCGTGACGATAGAACCTTTCTCTATAACTTATTTTCAGGCAGCTACCTCCATTTGCCTGACGACTGAAATTCTTTTGAATTGTCGTGGTTTCGAGGTGGTATTGGATCTTTTCGTGCTCGACGTATTCGCGAGTCTCGCTTGTGCCAAAGGAATCATAGTGAGACTTCATCAAGAGGACGTTTACAACAATGTAACATCGGCGGTGAAAGATTGGTCCGGTTCTTCGTTAATCGAGAACTCGAAGTATCGTGAAATAATGGCGAAACACGCTCGTATAGGAAGAATCGTTTGTTTCTCGCTGATGGGTCCAGCGACCGGTGGCACTTTGTCCTGGATCATTCTCGCCTTGCCACTGTCGATATTCAATTTTAATCCAAATTCAACGGAAGTACCTCGAAACTTTCCTCTACAAACCGCGTGCACGTTCGAAACGATCTCCACCAGCGTATTCTATCATCCGATTTTTCTTCTTCAAATCGTTCAGCTCGTAGCCACTTGTCTAGGAAATTGTGGCAATGATGTTTTCTTCTTTGGCATCGCTATGCACGTATGCGGACAATTTGAGATACTGAAGAGACAATTCGCTACGATCGGTATCGAGGACAAGATGGACGAGAAAATCGCCAGGGAACATCTAGTCGAACTTGCCAAAAGGCATTCCCATCTTATCGATCTCGTTGCCAAATTGGAAAATACTTTTCATCTGATTATTCTCGTTCAACTACTCATGAGCGCTCTTCTCATTTGCATCATGGGTAAGTAAATTCTTTTAAAAACAATTTCCTACTTTTTATTTATTCGTTCATTAATTTCAGATATTTATTATCATAAATACCAGAGTAAATAGGTAAAAAAAAGAATTAAAGATTTTTTTCTTCAAGATGGAATTTTAATGTTTTTAGGAGTACAAGTGATAATAGCCCTCAAAACTGACGATGCGTTCACCGGAATAAAGGCAAGCGTGGTACTATCGTCTCTCATGTCGCAGTTATTTCTCTACAGTTATGGTGGCGATTATTTAACGTGCCAAAACGAGGCATTGGGAAATGCCGTTTATGAAATTCCATGGTACAATTTTACACCGAAAACTGCAAGGGATCTTGGTTTTATCATGATGCGGGCGGGCAAACCGATTCGCGTTACCGCTGGAAAATTCTTCGTCATGACGCTCGGAACTTTTATGGACATTCTTAAAATTTCAGCTTCCTACATATCTTTTCTGAGGGTCATGATCGACGTTTGAGAAATCTAAATCGTTCTGGGATTGTGTGCGATATTTGTAATGTTACTGTTAACGATCGATTTTAGAGAGCATGCATTTTATAGGGGTCGGTGCAGATCGACGAGAATAATTTTTTTTTGGAAACAAAATGGAGGTAAAGAAATCAGGGGTATTATTGTCGATCGTGACTTTATCGGTTCTAGATTGGTTTGAATTTCCCTCGCAAAGACCAACGAGATCATTACTTCAATAAAAAGATTTTTTAAAGAAGCGCTTCTCTATATGAGATCGTTAATTTTTTTTAATTGTTAAAATCTGTGTAATGATAGCGTAAAGGGTAATCCAATATTTGTATATACTTTTTTGTTGGAAGTATGATTGAGTAAGTCGACGAAATATATATTTTTTTAAATGTTTTAGTTCTATTTTGGCATTGACTTATTAAAAAAGTTGGGTTACGTTTGCCATTAAACGAGATTTTGGCTAGAATGATTTATACTGATATCGCAATTGGCTTATTGACAATCTTCGGAACTATTTTTTAAATATTTTCAATGTTTTGTTGCATTACCGCGCTTGTGTTTTTAGTTTTTTGAATTTTGATTATGGAATGTCCATGTGGCGCCCTCTGGCATCCCGGGTGAGACTTGGTTCCAAATGCGAGCGTTCAAAGAAAATCACCGCGCGATTCTAACAAAAAACGTTAGAAATCTTACGAAATATGCGCACGAATGAGTCTGCAATTAATGTGTAAGAATGAAAAATCGAATGTGAGATCTTTTTAAAGAGATCCAAATTTCATGTCAATTATATCAATGATTAGCCGGTTGTGCAGGATTCCATTAAACAACTCATGCACAGTAGTCGATGATCATTTAGTTATGCTTAGGTTACGAAGCATGAGGCAACATTCGCCGCATCGATCACAATTCTAATATACTATTATGTAATAACAAAAAAGGAATTTATGTAGATACAAAACTCACGATGTTTAGTAGATGGTACGAAAATACAGTTTATTGTTCATCGATTTATATTTACCAACAATGACCGCAAGTCTCATAAACTTGATGAAATTAACGTGCCGTAAGGTATGAGGTTATGTAACCCTTTATACCTACGACCGGTTAAGAATTGCATATCAACTCGAAATAAATGCTTTACCAGTGAGATTAATCGTGTCACGAAGTCAGATCAAGAAACTTCCCCTCTCGCGAACGATTTACTATTTTTGCAAACATTAACCCTCGATAATTTAATTCTCAACGATAGTGTCTCCAATTCGTTTACGCGGCTAGCTTACTCCGTCGAGAAACATGAATTCTCAAAAATATTACAGATCGGGAATTAAACAATGCTGAGGATGGGAAAACGGCATTGTGCCAGTGGATTGATACCATTGTTAAGATTAAGATCTTGGAGTCATACCCAATACAAAGGTACATCGATACAATGGCATTGGACACCGGTCAATCGCCCCGGTATTCATACCGGTCTTTGCGCAACGGACAAAATAAAATTTCAATCCAGAACCAAAGTAGATTTACCTACCTCGAAAAATGGGCTTGATCATCGTCCATCGAAAACCTCGTACGATTTCAAAGACGATAAGCCGCAGAGTTTTGCGGCTAAGCTGGTTAATTCTTCGCCACGGGTTGTACGACCGTACATGAAACTTATGAGGATAGACAAGCCTATCGGTAAGGGATTGTATTTATCGAATGAATGAATTCGATTTTTTTCCATAATTTCCGAACGTACAAATTTTACATTTTATTTTCAGGTTCGTGGCTTCTCTTTTGGCCCTGTGGATGGAGCATAGCGATGGCAGCACCCGCCGGTTCGTTACCGGACGTTAATACATTGACGCTCTTTGGTCTGGGTGCATTAGTCATGAGAGGCGCCGGTTGCACTATAAACGACATGTGGGACCAAGACATAGACAAAAAGGTAATGTACAATCCCAAGGTCGCAACATTGTTTTGTCCTTATTTTTTAAATTATGAACAATGATATTTAAACATTAAAATGTTAGGTAGCCAGAACAAAAGATAGACCGTTGGTTACTGGCGAAGTGACGCAAATGCAGTCTCTGATATTTCTCGGTGGACAATTGAGCGTCGGTTTGTTGGTGTTATTGCAGCTCAATTGGTATAGCGTTATACTAGGAGCAAGTTCACTAGGTAAATATCATTTTATAACGAGTACTATAAAGTAAACACGACGATAGAGGATTAATTAAGAAACTATCGAAATCGAAATTAATATTACGAAACCAATGAAATGCAAAATTATTTATAGGCTTATTTACATCTCGGTATTCGAAGGAACGCGGTGTAACATGATATTTAATGTTTTTAAAACACAGGATTAGTGATAATTTATCCGCTTATGAAGAGAATCACATATTGGCCTCAACTAATACTAGGAATGACTTTCAACTGGGGCGCGTTGTTAGGATGGTCAGCCGTGCAAGGCTCTTGTGACTGGTTCGTTTGCTTGCCACTTTACACAGCTGGGATATGCTGGACCATATTGTACGATACTATTTATGCCCATCAGGTGGGTTTCTAAATAGCGATTTACAAAATTAATGAGAATATCCTAAAAATCGTCAGTTTTAATTTTTTTTTTTTGTTTTTTTTCATTCAGGACAAAGTGGACGATGTCCTATTGGGTATAAAGTCTACTGCTCTGAAATTCGGTGACAAAACGGATTTGTACCTGACGGTTTTTGCTACGTCTATGATCACGAGTCTCGTTGCTTCCGGAGCAATATCTGGACAAGCATGGCCGTATTACGCGGCTGTAGGTTTGGTAGGAGGACATCTTGCGAGACAGGTAGTTTGTTTATTTACCTACTAAATCTCCTGGAATTTTGCTAACTGCGTTTCGGAAAGATTTTTATATTTTTGACGAAAAATATATATTTCCTTTCAGATAAGAACGTTAAACATAGACAATCCTAAGGATTGCGCGAAAAAGTTTATCTCCAATCATAGAGTAGGACTTATTCTATTCATTGGTATAGTATTAGGCAATTTGATGAGATCTCCGAAGAATGGAAACAACGACGTCAAAGACGACGATGGCGAAATGGTAACGGGTAAAATACCTCTTAAAGATGGTACGAAGGGAGTCTAGGTGAATCTAACGATAAATTGATCGTACGATTGTTTCGGTATCAACGGCAGTGTGGCCAACGTGGTTAGAATTTGTATTCGACCCTTCTTGAGCTTAAAGTTCGCGAAGTGTATTTATTTTTAGTATTATCGGTTTAGATAGAAATCTGAGGCAAAAATGCGCCAGATATCATCTAGATAATCATCGAGGTAAATACAGCGAGCCAAATCTGTAACGCGAGATGTGAAAAAATGACGCGTTACGTATCGACGCTGCTTACGAAAACTAGTATGTTTCAGATTTCTTACGAAGAGAAGCACGTTTGATATCAGCGCGAAAACTAGCATGTTTCGGCTTTTGCCACGAAAACTAGCATATTTCGGCTTTTGCCACGAAAACTAACATATTTCGGACATGCCAGTTATCGCGGCAGAAGCCGAATCATGCTAGTTTTCGCGGCGAGAGCCGAAACATGCTAGTTTTCGCGTCGAATATCGAAACGTGTTGGTTTTCGCGGTGAAATTAGAAACGCGTTAGTTTTCGTAAGAAATTTGAATCGTGCTACTTTTCGTAAGCAGCGTCGATATTATGTTCAAAGTATATGTAACTAATAATGGTACGTAGATTCTCTCTGCCATATGGGTCTTGAAACAATGATCCGTAGTCACTCGACGATCGAGCATTCTTTCTTAAAGGAAAATCTTGGTACGGGTATCGAAATTTTCATTACCAAATCTTCAGTTCCAGTCACAATACAGTTGAGTACACTACCTATAAGAATTAGAAAAATATTAAAACTATAACGAAATGAATTAATCGGCTTAACACAATTTTATATGTATTTTTAAAGAATTCTACAAATCATCCAGATCCTTTATAACGATCAAGTACACGGTAGCATCGAAGTATCGATCTCATCATCCTGCGCTTCGATTCTTATGATTTTCTCTCTACAATCTTCCGGCTTTTTATCATCGTCGCAAGGTCTTTTAACAGCTCCGTTGATCTTAGTCGAGATATTACGTTTTTTCGAGTTCGAGCGATCGCGTATCGCCGCGTCGTAAGCCTCCTGAGTCATGAGAGACATTTTTAATTTATCGATCGCATTGATCTTTGGCAAAACAATCGCGAGGTATCCACCTTTGTGCGGCGGCTCCATGACGAGCTCCGGATTTTTCAATAATTCTGTGTTCGCTTCGGTTAATTTACCGTTCATGCCGCATCTAATCGTCCAGGTATTTCCGTCCGTGCACGTTATCGAGCAAATTTTCGAAGACTCGTGCAACGGTTGAGCGCCGTGTTTCGCTTTGCCCGAGACGATATTATCGGCTCTGTTTAATTTGTCGGTAACTTGAAAATCGACTTTTTCGATCTTTCTGTCTTCTTGATAAATTGCGTGACTCGGCGCTAAGGATATCATGCACAATCTATTCGTGTGCATTCGTATACATATGTCGTCGCCTTCCTTCGGAAAATTTATGCGATAATAGGCGGTAAAGTAGCGCTCCGTCACGATTGGCAAAGGATCGTTTAGATTCACATCTTTCACCATGTCGAATATATCTTCTTCGGGAGGAAATTCTAACTCGTCGACGAGAGGTTCCAGGTTTTTGGAACCAGTTTCCGAAGCGTTCGTCGAATCGATCATAATTCTTGCTTGTTTTCTTGCGACGCAAAGTGTTCCTTCAATTTTTTCTGTTTCTCTTCCGCTTTCCGTAAATTTTCCGCTCGTTGTATACCCCTCTGGAAAGAAAAAGACATTGTAACGACCGGTTCGTGAATAGAAATAATTCCCACGCGTTCATTATTATTTATTCGCGTGACCTTATGACCTTCGGTGTTCTCCCGTTACCTGATCTTTTATACAATCGCGAAAAGCTTTTTGAGATTCCCAACAGAATCCAAATAATTTCCTGTACGGATGCTGAAAAATTATAGGACCGAACTTAGGTTACGAAAAAAGTTATCGAAGTCTTTTTTTGTCTTTGCTCGATTATGCTCACCGCCTCTTCACATTCCTGAAATTTTACGTAAAGTTCGTTACAAGCCGAATTGTGTATCGCTAAACGTTTATATCCTTTCATCCTTCGATTCAAGATTAAATTAATTTTTGTACAATCTATTCGTCACTGCGATATAAAACCCGCGGAAGCCGCGACCCTCGACAAATCTTTCTTTATGTTCCAGTCGTCACATTGGAAATCGAACTTCAGTGATCACGCACACTTATCTATAATTCTCGTTCCGATTTAATAATAAATTGATACCAAGTATTTTCGTGTACTTAATACCGTGTACAGGAGAAAACTAAAACTCACAGCGCGGATTAACACTTTTGTGCGATGTGTTTTTCGTGTAAGGTGGATTACCTAACCTTCGTTACACGCGTGTGAATATCAGCCATGAGAATTTTAGGATGAGAAACACTGTAACATTCGAATGTCGCTATTATCGTTTTCCAAAAGACTTATAGACTAAAAAAAAATTACAACAGGGGATAAAATTAACGTTGAAGTCTGTTGGTGTTTTTTATTTGAGCGTTTCATCGATACAATAGTAATGGAAAAATGCAATGATCATCCCCAAGTTTCTTCCTGATATCGGCCAACTTTCTCGAGCTTGCCGATGAAAGCTTCTGCTTCACTTTCCGTTAATTGGCCGAGATCTTTAGCAACGTCGACGAATTCGTCACGCACACATTTCGGCATATTCTTCGAACTACCCGATAGATAAATGGACCCACCCTTCTGCAAAAGCTCCCAGCAGAGTTTACGCTCCCTACGTATCACGTGTTGTACGTATCTACAAAAACAAAATTCGAGCGTCAGATTTCGTCGCTTGGTATATTTTTTTTGGTCAAGTTTCTATTTTTTATCAAACTTTACATTTTATCCTCTTGATCCCTGGAGAATGCGCAGAATACTCGTAAATTATTGTTCTTCGACATAACGTCGAAATCCTCTCGGCAATGATAGTCTTTACGTTCGTTTCTACACCCGAAGAAAAGCACGGTATTTATCAAATCGTCATTGCGCGCGAATCTTTCGAGAAGAAGCGATCTAAATGCTGCAACTCCGGTTCCCGGTCCTACGAGGATCATAGGTCTGTCGTAGTCGAATTTGAACGTTCCTTTTTGAATGGAAAATATAGTTTCGTCATTAGACTTCAAAGACGCCAACCAATTCGAGCACAAACCGAGTCTGGGCTCGACAAGCTTTGTTTTATATCGCACAACGGCAACCAATAGATGAATCTCGTTTCTCGTGTACTCTTGGCTCGATGCGATACTGAAAGCTCTCGGTTTTATAGCTGACATAATTTCAAAAAGTATTTTTTCATTGAGTTTTCGCGTCGTGTGAGGAAAATCTCTTAATACTTCGATTATATTTCTTCTCGGTCTGTTTACGTAACTGAACAATTCTTCTTGACCCGTGGGCAGAGTAAACTCGTACAATTTCTCTTTCTCTAGTTCATTTTCGCTTATGGATGCCAATACTTGCATCGTGGATCTCCTTGGTTTAAAACTCAAGTCCCAATATTGTTGCGCTATTTCATCGAGAGTCAACGTCTGTCTCAGAGGTAGCGGAACTTTTATCTCTTTTTCTGAAACCTTTATCACGGTATTTCGACCAAGTTCGATATCGTGCTCTTTTAATAAAGCAAAAAAATTCTCTACTTGTCGTTGAGAGTTTCTAGGTTTGATATATAAAATATCACCCGGTGCATAGTCTATGTTTTCGGCATAAAATTTCATCAATCTCACATCTTGAAAATGATCTTTCGCAGTTGTTCGTAAGTTCTCCGTAACTCTGCCTATTCTTAATTCTTTGTTCACTTTCAATTCAAGCTGGTAAATATTTCTTTTCTCTTCTTTTAGTAATTCAATTTTATCGCTATTCTCGATAGTAACGTTGAAACGCTCGATCATCGCGTCGTTCGCGCTTGGTACAAAATCGAGCGTCGTGTTAAATTGGCTACTTATATTTTTCCATAAATTCTGCGTCCATGGACCTACAGTCGCGTCTATGCCAAGGTCGTGCTGGTCATCGGCAAGACCTATAGGCTGAATTTCCGTACCGCCTAACTGCGCTAATCTTCGATTTAATTTTTTTCCCGCGTAATTGTATTTTTGATAAGAACTATCGCCCAGTCCCAGGACCGCGTATCTCAGGTTTTTTAAAGAATTATGAGGTAGATTTTTTTTCAACAGAAATCGCCAAAATTTTCTCATGTTCGTAGGAGGTTCCCCTTGACCAGTGGTAGCAACCACAAAAATCACAAGCCTCTCCTCGACTAATTTTTCTATGTTATATTCGTCCATTGCCGTTACCGAACAACCTAAGCAATATCTGAAAGAAAAATATTCCGAATTCGAAACGAATTTTTATTTGGGAGTAATAATAGTTGAATTAATTGAGAGAATTGTCCGAGACTCGGATTGAATTTACGTTTATTTAATATGGTCGTATATTTAGCGGAAGTTACTGGCGAAATTAATTTGTCAGACTGTAACGGTTACGGATATTTTTTCAGGATCGAAATATTTCTGAGAGTCTAACGATTAAAATGCATGATTAATTTTATGTAACATCAATAATAACAAGTTTGTAACTTAGTGAGAAATGATTTAAAGTTGTCCAGTGTTTACTGGAGGATTAATCAACTTCGAA
Source organism: Netelia inedita (assembly GCA_964017225.1). Lineage (NCBI taxonomy): Eukaryota > Metazoa > Arthropoda > Insecta > Hymenoptera > Ichneumonidae > Netelia > Netelia inedita. The sequence goes on along the minus strand of OZ024922.1, from coordinate 35,865,572 downwards.
CGTAAGTACGTTTAGGGGTTAGGATGAAGAGAAATAATAACGAAACCTTTTGGCATTTTTCCAGATTTGCTCGGCAGTGTCCTGTGCAGTTCCAGTCTCGCTTCCGTATAAAATCGTGATTTCCGGGTCCATACTTTCGTTTTTTATACTAATATTCTTTTCTCGAAGATCGGACATCGCGAATCATCGCGGGCGATAATCAGCTGTTACTCGGGTGACGTCACAGGACAAGCAGACGAAACTTTGTCCGACCGTCTGCTTTCACTATTTCGCACTCTATCTATAGTCGAGTGATAACACTCCAGCGAAAACTGTAGCGCCAGATCTGAATTTCTTTTGGATGACAACTATCGCATTCCTTCCGCTCGATCACAAAGGTCAAGGATAGAAATGTCTAGGGTCTAGGCTGAGCCCCATTTGGCCCGAGGCCCGGATATTTATAAATAAAAAAAAAGCTTTCCCGTGCATGGTACGTGTTCTCTCTGTCCCTATCCCTCTCGCACTCATTGTATTTGATATACTTCCACCACTACCTTCACTTCTCGAATGAAGGGATAGAGTAACTATTGCTCTTCGTAAATTCGTGACGCTATCTGCAAGCATGCATTAAATTGAAGTCTAGCATAGCGCACGCAATGACAAATGTCGTGGCGTAATAAAATAGTTGTACTCGTACGTGTCCCCAGTAGAGTTCGCGAGTGTTCGGAGAGATAAATCAGGAATGGGAAGAGTATAACCGGAAGTTGTGGGAATTGTAGACGAAGCTCCCGTACGCGGTCAAAAGGAAGGAACCGGAAGTGTCACGGGTTAGGCAACTACACAAGTAGTTATACATACGGCCAATGTCACGGCAGTCCATTGTAGCGCGTCTCACGGGTACTTCGCGCGCGATCATTTTTTTCCGTTCGTTAGAGGTTAAAGCCTAGTAGCCTAGCGTACCATGAAAGTGTTACATAATTAGCCAAGAATATACGAAAGATTATGCTGTGAAAAAGTAAAATATAATTCCTCATGCGCGACCCGGATAGCAGGTGGATATACGCTCTGTGTGACATAAACGAGAGAAACACCAGAGAGGATGTAAATATACATTGCCGAAATTTTACGAGAATGCATCGACGCAGTTGGTAGCACTGTCGGTTGGCTAGTGGGCGCGTGCGCGTGCAAATGTGTATATGTGTGTTGTGTGCGGATGACTGTCAAAACCCACTTTCCCACCGAGAAGCTCTCGTCGAGAGTTTAGCTTTTTGTATGCCAACAAGCTAGAAAAACATCACATCATGAGTACGAGGTGTTAGTCGTTAAAAGAACGAAGAGGTTCCCCTTGGAACGGGCCTTAACGAACGAGTATAACGAGACGAAAGATCGTTGTATCTCGTTTCGCTATTGCTACGGGAACAGTGAGTTTTTTTTTTTGTTTCGTTATACACCACGGGATGTTACATCGAATTTTTGGTGGTGTGCCCAATGTCCCAAGTACAACGACGAATTCGTTCGTTGGCCGTGTTAATCGTTCAACAATTGTATAACTGTACACGCGACAGTGAGAGAGAGTGAGAAAGAGATATAAATATCTATATCCATACATACACACATACCACCGTGGAAACATCTACTACCACATACACGCATAGCCACATACACACCGATTGCGCGCGAGTGAGAAGAGACAGATAGAGGAACCGTCAAAATTAAACGCTTAAAAAAAAGATCCATTCTATCTTTCGTATCGAAATTTATCCGAATCACGTAACCAAAAATACGTCGTTGTTGTGATTATTGCAGTGATCACGCGAGCATAAGAGGTTCTACGTTCCTTTTCTATCATCACTCGTCACTCTTTCGTCTTGCAACAATTCTTCCGTCGACAAAACACTCATTGGCGCTCCGATGGAGTTATCTTGTGCGTGACAACCAGCCGTGGGATACCGCGGGCTTGGATTGCACCAGATAGCCCCGTTGTGTTCCTAACGACAGACCGTCGCATCCGCAAAATTGTGTTCCGCTGCGCATACAAGTCGCATCACCGGTCCAGCCAAACTGAGGTACCGAGTTTCTTTCCTTAAAATTACCGCGCCATCAATTATTTACGCAGTTAATACAGAATTTACATTTTACGTGAAATTAATAAAAAATTTAGAAACTACGAATGTCCTTTCACAATAGTTTTATGAAAATCTTTTACAACGACTTTACAATAACATTCATCATTGCCATAGAAGGATCGTTACTTCATACGCTCAAAAAGTTCAGTCTTATAGTTAATTCCTGATTTTTAAAGATTTAATTTTCGCAACTTCATCGCGTACGCAAACACAGGTGGAAGAAAAGCTCGTACACGCATTTAGATACTTCTCGCAATTTGTCTTCCTCGATATATCGAATACTAAGACGCGTGTTACAAAAAAAGCGTTTAAAAACAAATTTTTATTCTTATCAAAAAGCTCGAACGTTATAAATTTTATTTTCAGCCAAAGGTTACAGTCTGCCTGGAAATCTTTCTAGCACCGTTACTCCGTGATTCCATCGAGATGTCCGCTACGTGACATAAGAACTTATTTCATTAACAAAACTCTAGAAAATTAATGCGACGATTCGTAAAAATTATTTTCTCCGAGCTGACAAAGGCGTAAAGTGAGTGATCCAAGAGAATTGAATATTTTTCTCGTCCGTTTCGTTTAACTTCGATAAGCGTAAGATTACAATGATAATCTTCTCTTTTCTAGAACTCGGTTGTTGCTTCGTGACGTAAAGTTTTGTCGCGGCGACCATGAATAGCCGGCTAGAAGAGACGCAGTCAAAGTGGATATGCGAATATTGCACGTACGAGAATTGGCCATCGTCGTTAAAATGTACAATGTGCCGAGGTACGAAGCCTCTCTTAGGCGAGGATATATACAGATTGAGAGATCCGAGTCCTCAGAGATCATCGTCCAATGTGGCGTCTGGTCCTGTACCGCAAATAAGTCATACTACAGACTCTTATAATCTTAGCCCGCAAAATTACAGTCAAAATTTACCATCCGGTGGCAAATGGTCTTGCGATACGTGTACCTATCTGAATTATCAAAATGCAACGCGTTGTGTCCAATGTAGCAATCGTAAATCGGCCAATAACACACAATCTCTACACTCGATCGCGTCGAATCTTCACGAGCATCTCGCGCCTCTTAGACTCGGTGATCCGCCGCCTCCTTCGCTTCTCGCTAATACAATCTCGAACGCCCAATTGAATCCGGCCTCGCTGAATACCAACGTTCAAACAACGCCGTCGCCTCAAACACCGAACAATCATCCCGACAAATGGTGCTGTATCGTATGTACTTATGAGAATTGGCCGAAAGCTACGAAATGCGTAATGTGCGGTCATCAGAAAGAAAGAGGCGGATGCGAGAGGAGAGAAAAGTCTGGTGTTAATTCGGGTCTTATATTGCCGAGTCCCGAGAGGGACCATAATCAACGGGGTTTGCCACTATCGCCTCAAACAACACCTCCTTATATCCATCAAGCTCAACGTGACGAGAATCTCGCGATAGCTAGGAGGTAAATTTCAATTTTCCAATCAAATATTTTCATATAAACATATTTTTCTTTATCTTTCGTTTTCTCATCGAATTTCCTATCTCGTCGATCGTACTAAAGCGTAATGTTTATTTTTTCGTAGAAGTTCTCATAGATTCGATCCAAGAAACGACAGTTTACCAACAGCTCAATCACCGAACGATTGCGATTACGAGAGCCGTCTCAAACAGCTTAGACGTCATACCGATTGGTGCTGGTTAAACGCGTGTCTCGGAATCGTCGAGGGTGATAATGCACCGGTCGAAGCTTATCTGGCAAGTGGCGGTGATCCAGCCCGTCAATTAACGCATTCCGAGGTTTTACTACTCAACAGAAGCAGTGCCTTTGATGTAGGACATACGCTGGTTCACCTGGCAATCAGGTCGGTGGAAATAATTTAAAAAAAAAATTAGTTAAAGATCCGACGTTAATTACGGTAAATCTAAACATTGAATCGTAGTAGATTATCGAAGAATCGCGACTATATTGAAAAGATTATCCTTCGTACACTCGTTTATAAAATATATTTTCTCAGGTTTCAACGAGAAGATATATTAGCCATATTGTTATCGCAAATCGAGGGTTCGGGCTCGGGTGTTAAGAGAGTACCGAGTTACGTAGCTCCTGATCTCGCTGCTCAGATACGCAGACACGTGACAAATAGCATACGTCTGCGTAAAGGTACGTTTCCCTGTTACTTCGTTACGGACATGGCTACTTTTGCACTGCCCGCGGAGGTCGAAGATCTGCCGAGTGTCGTTCAAGAGCAGATGCTCGAGGAATTGCTCGATCGCGAGGCTCAACAGCAGCTCGAGGGTGGAGGTGGTGAACCTCCGGCGTTAAATTGGTCGTTGGAAATAACCGAGAGACTCGGTTCCCGTTTGCACGCATTGTGGAATCGATCGGCCGGTGATTGCCTTCTCGATTCGGCGATGCAAGCCACCTGGGGTGTGTTCGATCGAGATAACGCACTGCGACGAGCTCTGGCCGATTCGTTACAACAGGCTGGTCAATTGTGAGTTTCGGCAGAATCGAATTTTCAAGAATTTCACAAAAACCGTGCCAGAAATTTTTCTTCTTCGCATCATTCGTGATAAATCACGGGTTACGTAATTTACAGTTTTTATCCCCGTTGGCGGGAATACGAGGCGTCGCAGGCCTCGAGAATGTTGGATTTTACATTGGAAGAGGCTCAATGGCAGGACGATTGGGAGAGTTTATTGGCAACCGCTGCTCAACCAGGAAGCGCTCTAGAACAATTACACGTTTTCGCTCTTGCCCATATACTTAGGAGGCCTATTATCGTTTATGGGGTCAAATATGTCAAGAGTTTCCGGGGTGAGGATATAGGTAAGTCTACAAACCACAAATTTCTAAAAGATCTTGAATCTTAGAATATCACATATTTTTTGCCGCTATTGATAAAAAGATATTTTCGTCGGATATAATACTTTCTTGTTGCTTCGTTCTGGATCGTTGTTTCTTTGCTTATGAATAACAAAATCAACTTTGCATAAAATATTGACTAAAAGATTTCTTCTAACGTAAGAAATTTTGGCTACTCTCCAAAAACTTGATAACGGTAGAATGTCGTGTGGTTATTGCACAATTTTCTTTTTACCTAGTTTATCACAATTGCTGCGTAATTTCGCTCATACGCGTTTCTCATTTTTTTTTCTCGTAACAGGGTACGCGAGATTCGAAGGTGTTTATCTTCCTCTTTTGTGGGAACCATCGTTCTGCATTCGTTCACCTATAGCGCTCGGATACACGCGCGGTCATTTTACGGCGCTTGTGCCTATAGAGCCTTACGCCTCGTCGAGACTGTCGTCGTTGGCCGCTCATGGCGGTGTCGGCGTTGGTAATAGCCCGATGCAACAGTTACAGATACAGATGCAAACGACTTTTATGCCACTGATGGATCGCGAACGTAAACTCTTGCCGATACATTTTCTCAGTCCAGAAGAGATAGGGAGAGAGGAGACGATATTGAAACAATGGCTGGACGTTTGCACTACCGAGGGTGGTATTCTCGTTGCACAACAGAAACTTCACAAAAGACCGTTACTCGTTGCGCAAATGCTCGAAGAATGGTTAAATCATTATAGAAGACTCGCGTGAGTATTGTAGGGAAGTTTGTCCTTGATGTTAAAAAAAAAACAGTGCGTCAATCGTCGTACGTAAGAAAAAACGAGAGACAATATGTTTTTTTTTACAGTCAGATGAATAACGCGCCGTTCGTCAGGCCAGCAGCGCTTCAGGAATACAGCAGCGACGGTGATACCGAGGATGAATAATAATCCGCAAGTTGCAGTTCGATAAAGGCATTTTCAATGTGTCCTTCGATCCGCGTCAAAACATAATTGTCTGCGCTACAATCTTGGCTGTTTTTGTCCTTTCTTTTCCTCCGTTCGATGCTTCGCCGAGTATGCGAAAGACGTAGGCAAACGGAAAGAGCGAGAACCTAACTTTGGCGAGATAACTCAGCAGTAATCTCAAACGACAGTCAAAATTACAATCACCGACGTAACTCACGAATAATGCACAGGAAAATAGGAACGAAACGAAATCTACAACGCGACCGTGTGAACCCGGCCAATATCTTCGCTTCGACGACAATGTATATCGCGTGAACATACAGTTTCAATCTTTGAACATTAATATTCATTTCAATTATCGTATATATAATAATTGAAATATTTGAATCCCTATTGATTCGCGTTATTAGTAGTATGGGATAATTAAGAGTTAAGATCTTAATTATTTATTAACTTATTCGATACGGACCGAGCGGTTGAGTGAAAACAGCGAGAGAGAGAGAGAGAGAGAGAGAGACAGACAGACAGAGAGACAGAGTGGAAGAAACGGTAGCGATAGTTGACACAAGTTGTCTTTTTTTTCGTACTTTGCTTTGCTAGCTTACTTTTAACGGTTATGCAGTAAAAGATAGAGGAGATGGGCTTTTGGGCGACGCGACGTCGATTTATAATCATAATCATTTCATCCTCCGAAATAATACGATCTGGGGAACAGATACTCAAATTCGTTGAATTAGTGTATAGTTAATATGTATATGAAGAAAGTCTATATATATATATTTATATATATATATATATATATATATATATAAATTATATATAACGCGTACACGTCACGTGTAACAAATTAATTCTGACGTATTGTGGAAATTCCACGTTAAAAGGGGTTTTTAAAGACAGTATTGTCAATTACGGATTGTCGGCAGTAGTAATTTATCAAATTTTCGTTGCTATGAGCCGTCGATTATATAAATATATATTGTGTACCGTATATATATATATATATATGTACGCTACACAATTATTTTTTTTCCTTTTGCCGTATTTGTTTCTTTTTTTTCTGTTGATACTACGCGTCAAAAATCGGAAGGAGCAATGTAGATTTTTTATGTAGTTATTTCTTGCGCATGAAAAACAACAACAACAACGCGAGGGTTGATCGAGACCAGTTACACGCGGAATGTCAAATTCCCGGGATGATGGTGATGATGATGATGATCGAGTCTCGCTCTTGTCTCTCGGATTATGTTTATATGACGATATATGTATATTATAGTCGTATATAAGCACGCGAAAGACAAGAAACTACAACGACACGAGTCTTTCGGCTAGACGAAGGACAATAGAGGGGTGGAAATAAAAATGCTGTGTTAGATGGCTTCCGACGTAGTTATGCCAGTTTACGTAACGAAACTAAATAAAACTGTAATTTTCTTGGCCCATCCCGAGGATATATATATATATGTGTGTGTGTGTACACATGTAATGACAGAGGCGGCAATTATCTCGACGTTGCTGCCAACCTCGTATGTTCGAAGCAGCTGTACAGTGATAGAATGTTGTCTTTCTTTCTTTTTTTTCTTTTTTTTATCTAAAAGAAAAGGATCGAAAAAATGTCGAAAGCGAATAAATGTTGTTTTACTTACGAATGTTACGACGAGACGAAAAATTATGTACGGAGTCGTTTGCGCCGGATGTTGCGGAAAATCGAGCGTTAGATAAAGTGAAGGAACTCCCGATCGCTTAGCCAAACAAATGAACCCTAATCAAAAGAGTACAAAAAAAACAAAAAAAAGGAAAGAATAAGAAAATGAAACGATGAAAAATGTTAGAAGCATCGATCGCTTCGTGATCGACAAGCAACGGCAACAAGAAAATTGATTATTATTCGCTCGTCACTTCGGACTATACGTTTCTACTGTTTTTTCAACCCAACATCTAGTCTCTTAGCACCAGCGTACTTTTTTCAATCACAACGTGTGATCTAACTGTGTATTATTAAAGGAAAGATGTTAAAAGAAGAAAAGTAACCAGAGGACAACGGCAAAGAAAATAATGAAGATTATGTCTTACACATAAAAATTGGACACGTGAAACACGTTTAAAGATTCAACGTACAAGGTATATATAATACGTATAGCTCAGTTTGCTATACACTCGTCGTATGTCCAAGATCCGTATTTGGGAGAGATTTTATGCCAGTGTTAAAACAATCCGAATACATGGTAGAATTTACTCGAATAAAAGAAGAAGAAAAAAAAAGATGAAGAAAATGTCGTGATATATAGGAATTTCGATCTTCTTGTTGCAACGTTTTTCGCTCAAAGTCCGTGCAATATCATTGAATGATGTTAATGATACGTAAACACGCAGACGACAAAACGAAACGAGTCAACCAACGGAAAGAGATATTTCGTTCGAAATGAGTGTATTTTCCGAACGTTTCGCTACGTTCTCGGTACACGTGATACGCTGAGAGGTTTTAATTAAAAAAAATAAAATATAATTGAAATAAAAACAAGGAAAAAAAAAATCCGCAAAACATTAATTCAAACAGATAGAAGTCTATATATTAATATAGAATATATAAAATGGATTATACTGAATAATATATCGATGTACGATAATTCGAGACGATTGATTATTTATATAAGTAACGTTATTATTACGAAACATCCCTATTTGAGGTGTGTCAGGGAGGGCTTATAGTAATAACAATAAGTATAATAATAATAAATGGAAGATTCAAAATCTCTTAAATATCTGGAGATACAGATAATTTTTCGTGAGATTCGTGAGGTTCTCATTCATTCGTTTCGAATATCATTCGATCGCTACATTTCCAATATGGCGGCGACACGACGAACCAACCAACTCGGTTTACGAGTTTTCTTCTTACCATGAAGTTCTTTAAAAATATGTTGATAATAGTAGACGTCGACTTATCGTCGTTTACTGTAAATTCTCAATTGTAGCCCATCTTCGTTGCTGACATTTATGGACGTAGTTCATGGAGCTGCGTGGCACACCTGTGAAAATCGCATTGAACAGCTGTGTCAGCCTGTGTCGGAAAGTCACGGGAGGTCAATAATAAATATCATTTTGTTAGGAATATAAACAACGAATCGGTAAAATATGGAGGTAAGAATCGATGCTGTGAAACGTTCTTTTGGAAATTATTATACAACGAATGAAAATTATCTCAAATATATACGATCTATAATTATTATTGCCGTTGAACAATCGTCGGTTAACGATTCTCAATTTTTTATTATTCAGGAGCAAGATATTCCGATCGACATTAATGCCGGTAAATTACTGGATTGGCTCGTGAATAGACGACATTGTAGCAAAGGCTGGCAGTCCAACATTCTGCCCATAAGAACAAAAATTAATAATGCCATACAAGATATGCCTGTTCACGAAGGAATAGCCAAACTCTTATCTGGAACACGTGAGACTTATTTTCTTCTTCTTACAGTTTTTTTTCCATTCTTTAATTAAGACGAAAGAATTAATCACAATTTTTCATAATCATTGAATAAATTCGTGTCTGAAATTATTTTAAAATTATGTACGAAACGCTTGGTTGCAAGTAAAACTGCGTTTCCTTTTACTCTGAGAGGATTTATCACTATTGTTGTCTTTTTTGAAATTTCTGTGAAAAAAAATGGCTAGGAATCATCGATTATTTAATGATTCTCAGGACTCTTACTTCAAGGTTATAATTATCATCTCGTATTTCAGACATAAACTATTTTCACTGCAAGAAAATAATAGAGATTCTTAAAGAGACCGAGGCAGATTCGAGAAATCTCTTTGGTCATTATGGATCGCAAAGAATGAAGTATTGGTTGGAAATAGTCAAACTTTATGAGAAAGATAATTTATATCTCGCCGAAGCTGCTCAAATGTTGATGAGAAACATTAGCTACGAGGTGCCGAGTTTTAAGAAACAAATTCAAAAGATCGAGCAGACTGAACACGTGAGTATCGATGATTAAAAATAAAAACTCTACCTACAATTTTAACCACCAACTTTACGTTCCGTAACTTTTCAGGAACTCGAGAAAAAAGAGGCGGAGTATAAGAAATCCGAGAACATTGCACGAACAGAATTCAATGCCGTTTGTAAGCAACTTGGTATACCGGGTAACAAAATAAAGCGCGAACTGGCGGAGAGAATCAGCGAATTGCCAGAAATTTATGAGAACGTAGCGATTAAGTCAAAATCCTTGGATAAAGTTGTCGAATTTTACGAGGCTTTTGTGGAATTCACTCTCGGCCATGGACACGCGGGTGGATCGGTACCGCTAGTTAGATATCTCATAGGTAATCGTTAATTCGCTCTCTCTATATCTCTTACGCCAAATCCGTAAGGAAAAATTTATCGAATAACATTGCAGATAGAGGAAATACCACGACGTACGAATGGACTTACGGCGAGGCTCCGTTGACGGTCGTTGAACCTCTATTGAGTATTAATTTCGACGATGAAAATCGCGGTCGTGTCATTGCCGACGACGCTGTAAGACAATTCCCGAATAATGTCTACCTCGAAATTGTATTTATTCGTAACTTTGATAATTTCCGTATTGTAGATAGATTTCGGTGACGAACCAGCCGGAGGAATCGATTTCGACGTTTCGGATCTCAATGCAGAAATCGACCTTGTCGATGGCTTGAACGCCGGTGACGATATCGACTGGGGAAATGCTGAGATAGAGGATATCGGCGAGGGTGAAATAGATTTCAATATTTCGTTGGAAGAATCCGGTATCGTAGTTGAATCGGCTGGTCACGACGGTGGTACCGCGACCGGAAACGAAGCTCTCACGGTACTCGACAATCCGGCAACGCGAAATGATTTCATCGATCAATTGTTCGAGGTGAAATTTCCTCGTTGGTTAAATAGTCAACGATAATAGAATTTTTTTTTATTCATTTATTACAGACCTTTAAAGACTATTTAAACATGATTAATATAATCATTGCTTATAAAGACATCGATTGGCTTTTTCAGCTCGAGGCTTTCTTGAAACTTCGTCTTTACGAATTCAAGAGCGAAAATAGCAAGATTCTCCTGAGTATGAGTCAGATGCAAGAAGCATCACCGATTTTACAACTGGCGACTCAAGACAGCACGCAGAACATGCTCGACAACGTGCAGGTACTCTTAACCGAGATGCTGGACAGTCGAGTACAACATTTGCACAATATCAAGCATTCGCCTAGGTAAAAGATAATCCTCGTCGATCTTGAGTAATTTCGCGATAAATCGATAATTAAGCGTTTTTTTGTTTTTTTTTGTTTCAGGTACGTCGATGTGCTGACTGCGACGCTTCAGCAAAAAGTCTCGCTAATCGACAAGATGGTAACGATGCAAAAAGCTGTCGGAGATAGACGAGAGGAAGCTCACGAACAAGCGATAGCTCTACAACCGATATTGAAACTTGTTATTCAGAGGACGCGTGAACTTCAGATCGAAGTAAGCTGATTTTCGTTGTTTCTTTCAACTATAGGCATTACAGCGAGAATTCGAAATAAATTTGTGATTTTTGGATTCGCAGATCGAACAGGATATATCCAAGAAGTACAAGAACCGAGTGGTTCGATTAACAGGAGGTATTAATGCCTTGTAAATTTTTTACGATGCAACGTTGTAAAGTGTAAATAATATTGCGGCGAATTATGAATAAAGATAATTTTCATACTCAAAATATTTCTTTTTTCCTTTCTCAATACCTCTGAATACTTGTGCATGTTTTTTTTCTCGTGATTTATAACGATTTTACCATACAAACGAAAGTTACATCTCTGAGTTTGGGAATTTGCTGTACAAATTATCGATTAAATCTTCCGAACGGCGAAGATCAAAGCTCATAGGCAAGCTACTCTGGCGACTTTCTTTTTTTTTGTTTATATTCACAATCTTCCGAATGAGCGGGTTGAGAGCTATTAGAAAATCATAAAAACGTTTTGTATCAAACGCCAGGGTGATGTGGTGCAAACGGCTTTTGATGTTGGACATGGAAATCGTCTCAGGCACTCGGACAATGCTCTATCGCACTCGCACAAACGCTGAGCGCAGGATCCGGAACCACCCCATTTACCATGCTCGATAGCTACGAAAAACCACAATATATCGTCCGGTTAGATAAGAGAATTTTTCTTTTATTTTCTTTTCGTTTGTAATTATTAAAATTTAGGATTGAAAGAAGAAGTGACCTACCACAAATTGGCCTGTAGCCTCGATAACATTTCCAGTAGTACGGCACAAAGTACTCGAGAAACGTAGGGCATTCCGTAGCATCGTAACAACGATCGTGCATTCTACAGCATCTACGAATTATCAGTACACAATATTTTATTTACGACCTACGAAGATTTACTTTTAGATATTTTGATCTTTAATGTTAAATTTACTATCATGCCCTGAAAAGAATAAAGGGAACGCAACGCTCTTTCCATGAAGAAGTAAAATATTTGGAATATTCAAATCTAAATCATTGCGTGTTTTTATCATGAATAAATTTGCATTCCTTTTGGGAGAAGTTTGTTTACTAGATAGACTGTAACTGACGAGTTATCTATCATAAATTTCCAAGAGCACGAACGAACCAAAGTCCAGATGGTGAATAATGTTTGGTAGCAATCTCATGTTTTTTTTTATCAGAAATAAATTTTCATTACGACTTTTACCATGCAGTCGTACGGGAAATGACAAAAGACTCGCGTGGAAATAACGAAGTTTTGACGAACGGGACATTTATGAATAGAGGATACTGATACAGTTTATGTAACATGGGTGGAAAGGGTGGAATTTTATCGGGCGAAAGGAAACGTTCAGACGTGCACAACGTCATGTCGGAAGTGGAAGTTTCGACCTTGGTTGAATACAAAATAGCGGACAACCGTGAAAAAATATTTAAAGTACGCAAGGACGAAAGAATATGTCGCAGGACAATTGAGATTTAGGTAGAATTATTTTTGCTTACTGATCGATGCCATCGACCGCGGAACCGGAACCGAGAAATCCGCAGTAACAACCGTATCCCTTGTAGGACATTGGATTGCAGCCTGTCGCGCAGACTACCATGTTATACAGATGAACGACGCTTCTTCTTGGTCTTCTGTTGACAAAATTTTCACGTCCGTTTCCATTAACCCGACGACTTCTTCCGATCGGCGATCCGAACCGGATGTGAAAATTTCTCAAATCCTCGGATTCGTTGTGGGAACCCCAAGGATCTCCACTGTGGCCAACAACGATATTTTCGTCAAAAAAATTTCGTTCCGGCGCAGGCTCGAGATTCGCTCCCATTGTGTGACCACTTCCGGTTTCGGCTATTCTGTGCATGTCTACCAACCTGTTTCCTGAAATAAACATCATCTTTGGATACAAGTAAATATTTTACGCTCGTTATCGTTCCTTCCTGAATAAAGTAATAACGAAAGTTAACGAAAAAGATATCCCGGTAAATATATGGAAAACGAAGTTTGATAAATGTATGGAAAAGGTCGCGGAGACGAAAGAAACAATGGAACAAAGAGTACGAGTAAGAGATGCGAGACCTGGTAGAAAACAAAGAAAAAATTAAAACTAAAAGAAGGAAAGTTTGTGGTAAAGATTTTTCGAACGAGAAGATTGCCGGAGAAAAACAAGCTGCTCGTGAATAAGTCGACCTTTCAGCCTCGGTACGGCGATATCTACATAGGACATTCTACAAGTACGAAACAAGCGCATCGCGTGTCTTGCTTTCATACTCTTCGCTTGGTTTACCCGACTCGGACGCGGAGAAAAACAAAATTAGTCTACGATACGTTCGTTACAATACACGAAGATACGTACGCGAAAAAAAAAAGGCATTTTTGTCCGATTGTTTCCAACTCGGCGCTTCAATGAAATTTCATCCGTCAAGATTCGTATACGCTATACACGCTCTTTGAATCCCTAACACTAACCTCTTGTTGAATCGTCCCGACTCACGACTATGAATATATCCATTCGAGACAAGAATCTCACTTTCGTTGGTACGCCTGTTTTCGGAGAAAAAGTTTTTCGCCTCGGTAGCTGAACATAGCACTGATTTATCCCATTTAGTGTTAATATTTCGCGTTACTTCGAATTATCGAATCGACGTTGAATTTTACTTTCGTCATGAATATTAATGAAAACAACGACAACGAATAAAAGTACGTGTTACTTTCGCACAATTTAAACGGCACGAATTACGAAAAAATCGTTTATCCGTTCTCACATCGCTCATTGTGTTTGGAACAAGGAAAAAAGTAAAGTAAACTATTATATATCGTGTCTTATCTAAAATCTTTACAGAATTTTTTTTTCTCGCACCACGACACCCGGCGTTTTTGGATGATAAGAGATCTCTCGTTTATCTCCGCGATCGGGAAATCTCGTTCCTAGGACACCGAACTGATTTATAATAACGAAAGTAGAGTGGGAGGGGGTTACGAGGATACGAGTTAGCGGGCTCGCGTATAGCGGTCAGTGTGTAAGCGACGAACTCTGTAACTGTACAAGTTCGTCACGGTCAGCGTTTTGCCGACAGCGCGCGTCGCGTTGAGCGGCCAATTCGCTAACCAGTCGAGTGAGCGCCAACGAGTTTGAATCGCAATTCGTGTACCGCCCACTCGTATAATTTTGCTCGTTCATTTATTTATTTCTGTACTTGTTGTTGTTGTTTTTTTTTAATATTAAAAAAAATAATTTTTTCTTTCTCATAAAAAATCTGCTATTGTAATTTTAACGAGACGTTTATCGTACGTTACGTATGAAAGATGATCGACGACCAACGATAAATGATAAATGAGCGCGCATTCGTCGACCGGTTCGATCTCGTTGGAACATGACTTTACGTCGAACAATGCAATAACGTTGATTCGTTGAATACGAAGATGAAGAAAAAATTATCATAATCTTGCTGTGTTTCTTGTGTAACGACGTAATCGCGTAAACAGCACGCACGCATGCACCTTCCCTAATTGGCAATGGGTCTTTAGATATCGGGCATGATATCGTGTACCAACTGCTCAATCATAATTATTATTATCATTTCAATAATATAACGGTAATAATAATATTATTATTAAAAAAATAAAAAAATAATAAATAACGTCCTACTAATGAAATACTAATAATTTTCATATAATAATAACAATTATTATTTTTATTATTATCGATTATTAATTAAAATTTAATAATACAATAATAATTATTCGTATTATATTAATATTATTAATTATTAATTAATAACAATAATAATAATAATCACAATCGTATATTCAATTTCTGAGTCCAATTCATCGAAAGTATCTAAAAATAGCGTTAAATATATATACGATACGAATTATTCAACTTTTCGCGAAGAATGAGCGCATGAAAAAACTGCGGGGGCTGGGGGGATGAACAGCACCTGAGCCACCGTACCCCTTCCCCCTATTCTCGCTGACCACGATAATAATATGTTCATTGCAACCGTGGTTACGTTGCACATCGTGAATTTAGCCTAGTTTGCACGGCGCATATGAAACTCGATGATATTGCATGATTACAGTTATTGGAATAATCGAACGAAAATTACACAGTTCTCGCGAATGCTTCGGGCGATTCATCGACCCCCCTCCCCCCCTCCTTTCTCTTCGGCCGTCAGTAGGTTGGAGACGTAACGGGTCGGACGAGTACCATAGAAGCGGTCAAACGTTATATATCATCTTTTCGTACGTTCTACGAGGCGCGTATATTTTCATCGTCAAATTGACGAACGACGCGTCTCGTCGGAAAAGTATAAAAAACAAAGGACAAGAAAAAGAAGAAAAAAAAAAAGAAATTCGATATCGCGCTCCGGGCCCAGCGTTCGGCTCGAGAGAACTCTTTCACTTTCGTTTCACTTACCGCGTGTGGCGTTTTTTTTTCTTCTTCTTTCTCTCTTTTCTTTATTTGCTCACCTCCGCGACCTCGACCGTGAAAAGAAAAAAATAGTTCGAGGTCCACGAAGAACCGAGAGATTCCACAGGTGGATAAGGGAATACGAAAATATCGTCATGTACGAAGTACCTGAGCGTACGGTTTTTATAAACGAGTAGGACGTCACGCGCGAATTTTCTTCCATTAATATCGTTTCCGTGATATTGCGATGATTATTTTGCGCGAATTAATTATAAAAATGGTTATTTACAAACGAGACGAGGACTTGTTCGTGAAGCTATTTCTATCGTTCGTCCGTGTAGATCGGTCCTTAAATGGCTTTGATCGCTCTTGTATTTTAGTCACTAAAATATGACGAAGCAATGAAATAATGAGAATCAAATTTTAATCGTTTTCGTCGGGAATTTTTAATTATTGTTATTATCAATTTTATTATTATGTTTATTATCTAATTTGTTTAACGAATGTTCTCATACAAATATGCAGCGATAAATATAAATCGATAGTTTTATAAATATATATCAATGCGAAACTAACGTTGGTGACTAGACGATTCAGAAATTTCTATCTTTTTTTTTTTTTTTTTTTTTTTTTTATATAAAAACAGCGCATAGCGGATCGAGAATATTTCTCGTCATATGTGGGTCTTTGGGTTACGCGGCGATCGCGAGCTCGACGCACAAAGATCGTAATACTTGTTTTCTGATGCTCGCATCATAGTTGCGATAAATATATTCTGTTATCGCGTGAGAAAAGCGGCAAATTAATTAACGCATTGTCTTGCCACACGACGCCCGTTGGGTCGATACCGTAATGGGGTCTAACATCGTCTCATCGAGTCACAATTAACGTCCTGGGTTTACTTGGGTAATTGTAAAGTAGCAATTTTGCACGAGCGTTTATGGACACGGAGCTCGCGATTGTTAATGAGAAATCGTGTCGATTGTCGTCGTCGAACGACCCTTTTGGGTGAAATTGCATCATTCAACATTAAGGAAACTCGAGACTGATTTTTAAAATAGGTTATTGCTTCTCGACATTGATTATTTGCTTATTTATATTTTTTTACAATTTTTTACTTCATAATTGATTAATCGATCGAATAACTTTTTTTTAATAATCACATTAATTTTTCTTAATTAACGTAATCGTACTTTAATCAAATTTTATACCAAACCGAATAAGTCAATTGTTTTTATCCGTTGTTTTTTTTCTCCTGAAACTTGGGAAGTCAGGAAGTCGACGATATCCTTGTCGAGAGTTTTCCCGCGAGCGACTAGCAACGTGCGAGTTGACAGATCGTAAAAACTGATACACTCGCTTCATCCAACCGTGGGAAATCTTTTTGTTTTGTCCCCCTGCTCGATTACTTTACAAGCTAATGATTTTGCGAGACGGAGGCAGAGTCGAATGATCAACGCAAGGAAATAAGCGTAACACAAAGAAACGTAGAAAAGTCCCACGTGCAACGCGCCCCTTTCTCGATAAAAATTTTCACTTGGAGATTTCTCGGGTTGGCGTTGAGCACAAAAAGAAAGAAAAAAAGGCGAAAAAAAACTCGTCCAAACTGTCGTTATTTTCTCCCCACGAAAATCTTAAATCGATCTCGCGCCTTTTTTTTCGTCGATATAATTACCTCGTGTCTCGCACGCGAGATTCATCAATAGAACGAGCGTGATAACGCCGAGTCTTATCCTAAGAAATCCACCTGGGATCGCCGATGAAATTTGCGACCGGCACATCGAAGTCGTTCGCGTTTATACGTTGAATCACGTTCGAACGAAAAATAAAACAATAAACTCAAATATCTCCACGAATCTCGAATCTATTTAAAACGATTGAAAATACACGCGCACCCTCGAGACATCGATTCGACGAATTATCATCGTCCTCGTGTCACCGCACTTTTTCCACTGTCATCCCTCTCGTCGCTAAACGCAACGTTGAAACGCCTTCGCTCATCGATGATCGATAGAAAAACAAAATTCCACGAAACTCGACGAAACGAGAAATCGACTTTTCCTTCGAACTTCGCGCAGTTTGAATCGTTTGAAATCGATCGAATAGAACGAATGCAAAAAAAAAAATTGTCTAAGGAGATCGGAAAAGCGTGTGACGAGTGTCTGATTCGAACTGGATGTTACTACTGATCGCTCCGCCTGCCGCAAGCTCAGCGTCTTCGACTCCTTCTACCGTCTTATCTTCACATTGTTTTTTTTTCTTTTTTTTTCCTATTCTCCGCCGTACGTAAAACGAGAGAAAGATCGTGTCTCTATCGAAACGCGTCCCGAGAGATTGACGCGGCTTAGGTAAAAGAACGACGAAGAGGGTTAAAAAAAACACGACGAAACTCGACGAGGAAGGCGAATCGTCTGTGCGTTTGGTTGCTCGCTCGCTACAACTTCGACGAGATGTGCGTTCTGTTACACTTTCACTCGCGGCTCCTCGACTCCCGGGGAAAGATCCTGGTAGAGGAATAGAAGGTGTTCACCTTCGGGATTACAACCGCACGCCGTTATTTATCAACGTTCTCGTTTCGTATCGAACTCTGTCGCGAAACAATTTTTCGTCTCTAAATTTTTCTTCAATTTTCCAATTTTAATAGACGTATAATTAAAATTGTTGAATTATTTTTTAAAATAAATAAATACTTATTTATATTTATCTCGACGTTAGTTCGTTAGTAAACGAAAGTAAAAAATTGTTAATTTTCCGTGGTAAGACAAAAAAAAAAGAAAGTCCGTTTCTCACGGTTCACAGTATCGTTTCGCACGCGGTTGTACGGAAAGAAGGAAGCCTCATTGAACTTCTGGATGACCAGGGTGACGCGAGTGACGTGAGATCTCGTAGATAACGCCGACGATTTCGGGCGAACAATTAAAAGAACGAGCGTATAGCGAATGAGTCGAGGCAAAGCCACGTGGGTAATCAAGATTACGTTCCTAATCTCAGCTTTCTAGACACTTAGACGAGAGATTCGAGTCGACCGAGACATTGAGAAAAATATATACGAGACTAGATTCTTCGTACAATTAGTAAAACAATTTTTCGTGAATATAAAAAAAATAATAATAATAAAAACGAAAAAAAAAATTTTTTCAACGAAATTAGAACTTTCGTCCAAAAGAGATTCGTCAGTGGACTTCCGACCTCCTGAGCTCGATAGAATTTTTTTTTTTGCGTGGATCGTTTAAATCCGACATTGACGCAAGTCGTTCGTTTTAATAATCGTTATATCGAGCAATTGTCATTACGCAATATAAACACGAAGGACGTCGCGGGCGAACGCGATGTAGGTCGTGTAGAATCGGTTACCCGCGATAATTATAATGATCGTATTATATCACGCAAATTTATCGTACAATTATTTTTCCACCTATCGATGGATTAAAAAAAGTGAGATTTTTAAGAACGACGTTTAATGAAGATTTTCGCACGGATACGCGCTCGTGCGAGAAAACGATTAAATTGTGGGTATTATTAAATACGAGACAAATTATCGTAATAAAATATTGATTCGAATGAAAATCATGGTCACGTTGCAATTTAACGTGCCTCGTGAGTCACGAGTTCTCGGGTGTTAAAATAACATAGTACAACGCTGATTTAAAATTTGGATCCGAGACGACTGACGTCGTATAGTTACGCCGGCTGAAAAGTCGGAATCGCACGCTGCGGTGCGTCTAACGGTGTGTCGCATCGCTCATGTGATACAGCTGGAGGATATCGCGCGTAAGAGTCGTCAAATGATAACGAGACAAATAAGAATAAAAATAGAAAATAAGAATATTTAAAAATTACATTAATTAATCAAAAAAAGTACAAAGTAATAATCGTAATTAGCTAAATTAATTTAAAAAAAATGAAAAAAATAATAGGAGTAAATTAAATCATTAAAAAAGCGAATTTGAAAATTTTTAATTAATAAAAATCGAAATAAGAATATGAATAAATGAATTAATTTAAAAAAATCAAAATTTAATAAAAAATTTCAGAGTGGGGAAGATATTACGTAGAACCAATTCTCGTAAGCGGCCCACGCGGCTTATCTTCGGTTCTCGCCCGCGAGTCCGCACACATTTGTATAGCCGTTTGGTAATAAACGTTGAGTGTTATTTCGCGGCTTTGGACACAGTAAAAAATCGTGCATCGCCTATTCAGCGTGGCGAAGCGAGAAAATGCTACAGTTATCATTTTTACGAAGTCGTAAAGAGCGTCTAGCGCTCTCCACTGAAATTTTTCTAACATTATTCCTTTGATTTTTTTTAAGTGCCATTTCTCCTCTGAATTTTTTTTATGTCCTCTTTGCAGAGTTGCATCGAAACCAGCTGCATAGGTCATTCATCGTCGCGTTGAAAACGACCGGCGAAGAATGCAGCGGGTATTGCGAAACTGTCGAAATCGTGACTCACGAGAATTCTTCATCATTCGCGTTGTGCAACTAAACGACGTTTACCGTTCGCTCGCTGTATAGTATCTACACGAATTACCTGAATTCCTTCCGTATCTCGATACTCAAACCCTTATTTAGCGTCGAAATAATGATAAAGGGAATTAAAAAAATTAAATATCAAGTCGATCAGTTTTTTGTTTGATTTACAATCCTGTATAAACAATTTTATCGTTTATAAAAAAAATTTACGACCATTTGAAGTCACGGATCGGAATTAAGAAATTGGAATGAACGCTAGAAATGATTTTATCGTTCTAAAAACAAGCGACGGTGATTAAAGACCCATAAATAATAAAGTCTTGATTAAAGACATGACGGTTGACGAATTAATGTTCCTTCAGACTATATGGCACGGACCGCCATGTAACGACAAAACAAGTGATGTAGCATGGATTTCAGTTGGAATGTCTCATTGAAATCCCTCTGAAATCCATGCTACATCCATTGTTTTGCCGGTACGTGACGGTCCGTGCCGTATACTGTGTCGCATATGTTCAGATCCTGCACCGGCAGGAATCCGTCACGGACCGGCAAAACATTTGCGAGAGCGTCCGGCCGGAGTCGTTCCGCTACGGCGCCGGAACATGCGGGGCATTGCCCCTAGTATCTGTGATTCGATCCGAGCAAAGGGACCTACGTGGCGAAAAATCAATTTTTGGATTATGCGTTATGCTATAAGTTTTTGAACTGATCTTTCACGTGGTGCAATCAGAGTTTTGATTTCTTTAATCGTTCGTCGTGAAAAATTCCTATTTTGTCTCGTAGGTCCCTTTTCTCGGATCGTGTCACATATACACTCCCAGGGAAATCCATGCTACAAACTTTTGCCGTACAGGTGCCGTTACGCGACGTTCCGTGCCGTATGGTATCTGAAGCAAGCTTCAGTCTCATTTTTCGCATATAACAAAATAAATCCAGCTTGATGATGGATTCACGATATAAACACGTTCTCGAAGAATTGCCACACAAGCATAATCAAGGAGAGAATATACTCGAAGCGATTATCGCTATGATTACTCCCAACCGAGGGAACGGATTACAAACGCTCGAAATCACGATCATTCCACGGCCGTGGGTGCGCCAGTGGTGAGAAAGTGGCAAAAGCATTTTTCTCTATCAAACAAACGCACGTATATCTCGTAAGAATAAAATCAAACGGGATAAATCTTAAATTTACACGCGTAACGCACCCGTCTCGCGTTCCACCGTTCGCATCGACGCGGAATAATCTGAATTTGATTAAAAACGTTTCTATCCAACGAAACACGAATATTTCGCAAAAAAGCGAAAGTCTCATTATTTTATAGCCCTCGAGTGAATGAAATCCATGAATTTTTGCTCTTTCGTTCGTAAATACAGGAAGAAGAATATTCTTCTCGTACGACCGATAATGTAAATTCGGCGATCGCACGTGGAGATGCTACGTAGCGGTGCACGACCCATCTGTTCAGCCGGGCGCATCGTACCGTGATCGACGGACTCGAGGCGTCGTCTCGACCGAGTAATTAAAAAGATTCGAGAGCCTCCATTCCGATTACCCGATCCTAGACCGCGCGGGACCTAGACCACATGGTATTCGCGAATAAACGGACCTCATAAAAAAAAATAGGCAACGATAAAATTACAATAATAATTTCACGCGTCGTAGATAAGAAGATCAATCCTAGACAAGAACAAACCGCATCGATCGATTCCCGAGCAAAGTTTCGATCGAAAATTTAATTCCTGTCGCGGGGCGCTTACGAATTACCAATCCCAAAAATTCGATTAATCAATCCTCGGTTTATTAACAGTCGCGTCTCGCGGTCGCTACAAAAACTTTCATCTCGAGTCGTCATCGGGCAGACGGACAAAAAAAATTCTACCTACACATCTCGCGAGAACAATCGACTATTAATTATACTTCGCGTAACCCTTCGTCGCTAGTGTCACGTAGGTGCTCTTTATATATTTATCAGAAACTAACTACGGTGGCAAGAAACTGTCTGATAAAAGTGACGGGTAAAATCCAATATACCGTGGGAGAGAGCACAGGTGATCGAGCTGGGTTACGGGACGAGGAGCAGGGGTGGAGGAGGGGGAGGGGGGAAGGGGTTGTACGCTCACAAGAGTGGCAAACTCTTTCGTAGCTCAGAAGTGATTCTGCATGAGCTTCTGTTACAACTACGCTCGCTTCCAACGGTTGCGAGTCCTAAAACCCGTTGGTAAACTTGGTTCTTCTCGCGAACGATAGCCAATTTAAGTATCTTTGGGATCGATGAAAAGATCTCGTTCACCATTTTCTTCTCGATCGTGTCTTCGTGGCGTGGCCGACTCGATTTTATCGATTAAAACGAATAAATCGATAATTTTGCTATTGTAATTCATGTTTTTGCAACGTTGCTTACATTTTACTCGCAAAGTGGACTTCGATCTTCTTCTTCTCTGGGAAGAATTGGAAACGTAAATATTGTAAATTTTCTTTTTTTTTTGCTGTGTTTTTTTATTTTATCGAGAATAATTAGTACATTTCGCGTTTGCTCGAGTACGAACAAAAATTACTCGCCTCTTATGGGATTTTGCATTTGAACAGTTTTTAATACAACGAGCATTTTTGCTTACGTTATACGCTACGTTTATTATGATTTTCCGAGGTTATAAGTTTAACGCGGAGAACGAAACTTTTTGGATCAGCGAAAATCCACAGAGAGACGTAGGTTGAAAGAAGAAATGTTCTTTGCCTTGTGGCAAAACGCAGCGCAGATTTTCCTATGCTAACTGCGTCTGTACCTTTCTCTCTTTCTCTTGCTGTCTCTCTCTCTCTCTCTCTCTCGCTCTTTTGCTGATGGTCGTGACATTCGTTCCGAACATTTTCAGTTAGGATTTTATCCTATTTCGAGATTATTTTAGAGACAGGCGCGTTCATACCTGGCGGAGAAATTTTTTACCACTCAACTTTTTTTCTCGAGCATATATGTGTCTGTGTCTATGCGAGGTTTCTTCGCATAAGGTCATGCCAGACCAGAGAACGAGAGAGAGAGAGAGAGAGGGAGAGAAAGAAAGAAATTGCCGTTGTCATTTATTTGCACGAAACGAGGGTGAGGCTTTTAAAGTTAATTCTTTCATGAATTATTTTCCCATTGAAAGATATTTGGAAAAGAGAAATACGTTCTCTCATTTCGTATTCCTTTTTGCATTCACGTTCAGCTAAAAGGTCGCCGCGGGCAGGTTTTCGCGGGCGTTTCGGTATTAGATAATTATATCTAATACAGAAATGCTGTATCAATTTTTTTTTACTTTTTACGTTTTTTCAACAATTCGCAAAATTGTTATGAAATTATTTTATTACGAAGGGGTAAATTAAATAGTCATTAAATAATAATTATTAGCGTTATTAATGCTATTATTTTTTAACAATAGTTTATTATTTGATTATATTGTTATACATTGTTGAAAAAATGAAATAAGAAATACTTTATTATTTTGTTTATTATTTGTTTCATTTTTTTATTATATATTTTAAAAACAATAGTAATAATAAAAAATATATTTATTTGAAACTTTAATAATTTATTGTTTGAAAATAAAATAAATTTGTTAAGAATAAAGATAACGATTATGATTTTGAAACGAACGATTCTGTGCCGGACAGTTGTTTCGACGTCGTCGGTCGAAATATGTTTCATGCTAATGAGGCCTAGACTTTAATGAGAAGTGCCGTCGTCGCGGATAGTTGGATTTTAGTGATAATGTACCTCATCGTTGTAAGCTCGCCCACGCGACACTGAAAGTCTCGCACCCCCGGGATGCAATCCCACCGCGAACCATCGAGAGTAAACAACGACTAATTGGCTACCGGATATCACAATTTCGTTGTCCGGTGCGAGACGTCATTCGCTAACACAAAATTTCGTATTATTCCCATTCGAAGCGACCACCACCCTCGAGTTTTCTTTTCCGGAAGGTCTCCCTTTTGTTTATCGTACGACGGATCTAGGTAACTTTTGTTCACGCAACACCGTACGAGAGGAAAAAAGAAATTTCTCGGAAAACGTTTCGCCAAGGCAAAATAACATCGCGAAGGGCTTTCTCGGTCAATAGAGCGGTATTTTGGTTTATGAAAAGTGTAAAGCCCTCGTGAACGCTCGGGGTGAAAAACAACCCCCGAAATTATCCAACTGTCATTGTCCCTTACAAAAAGATCGCATCAATTATCTTCGTCGCCCGGTATGTATTTACATTCTCTCCCTCGCATTGAAATATTTTCGACCCGGGCAAATTAGCTTTCCACGACCGTTTAACGTTCATTCCCTCGAACCTCACCCTTCGATTTTCTTCCCTTGAAATTTTCATTCCCGAGCGCGTAACTTTACGATCGTACGCGACGAGTTATTTGCTTTTCATTGTAGAAAGAGCGTTACGAACCGATCGTATCCGGCAAACAAAACGATTGTTGTTTACCGTGTGACGACGGCGAAAAAGAAATGTTTTAATTGAAAAAAACGCGCGTAGGGTGGTTTGAAAGTGATGAAACCTTTTCCAATCGGGTTGAGCGAAATCGGTACAAACATTCGAAGATTATATCCGACTTCTGATTACAACGTTACAGCTTTGATCTTTTTCGTCGAGGCAATCTCCGTTCGTTGGAACGATCGACGTTTTTTCATTTTTTTTTCTGTAAGGACGACGCGGTAACTTCCGGAAGCGGGTGCTTTCAATCCTTTCGCAAATGGTCTCGATAATATTTTTTATTGCTCTGACACTTTGCGATGAAAAATGTGAAATTTTCTTATCACGATTCTTAGCTCGGTATTCGACGAATGGAACTACCCTTATTTCTGTATTCTAAGGTATAAAGGACGCGCCGACTGGCATTGCCATATCCCCGTTTTGTCTCGTCAAAGTTTTAAGTGTTATCATATACCCACGCTGTAACAATTCTCAGCAGATAACATCGCAACCACGATTTTACTTGGCTTCCTGTTCCACTTCTCCATTACGCAGTCCCTTGTCAACGTTATCGCCTCCTAAGATTTCTCCGGGCGTTTGTTCCAATGCCGAAGAACGGTTAAACTTTTTCGCTCAGTTTCGCGGAAAGAGGTCTAATCGATTTTAAAGTAAAACACGGTTGCGTCAACTCGTTAATTGATAAGAAAGTAATTTTCTCGTTTATAGTTACTCGCGCTTGTTCGAACGAAATTATTTTTCTTACAACCGTAGGTATGACTAATCGAGCGAGGGGATAAATTTAATTAGGGGAAAAAGAGAGGCAACAATTTCATCAAAAATGCAAATATTTCGTTATAGAAACTATAGCTAAAAATAAAATGCATTTATTTAATTATAAAAATTATGTCCAGAAATAAAATGCAATTATTTCGTTAGAGACATTATAATAAAAAATTAAATATATTTGTTTCGTTATAAAAATGTTGGCCAATAAAATGTGATCATTTCACCATAGAAATAATAACGAGGTTGATTTAATTTAATTGCATCGTTTGCGGTGTAAAATCGATTGGTTACATATGTCATTATTAACTAAATGAGAAAATAGGACGTGTTCTCCGAAGAGATTAAAAATAATAATGGGAAAACAGAAGAAGAAAAAAGTAATGAAGCGAGGACCTTTTTGTCTGTCAACTAACTTCCGCAATCGCTAATAGCCCTCACCCTCGCAACGCGTTACGCCGATGTCTTATTCTTTCTCCCGATGCAGCAGTTAGGGCGAATGTTGTGCCGTTACGTTCGTTGGCGAGCGCGAGTCCGTGTCTAACCATGAGCGAGCATATCCGGGTGGAATACAGTTGTCCCTCTGATATTCATCAGCGGAAGTTTACCCGCACGCGGTCTTATTGAATTTTTTTTCTGTTATTTTTTGACCCACACGCGCTCTCGTAAAATTTTCTTTTTATTTTTCTTCTCTTCTATTCCACGTGTCCCTAGAGTCTCGTTTCTCTTTTATCGCAAGCGTCCAGTACCAATCGATATAATTATAAAAATTTTCATATTTGCGGAAGAAACATTAAAAATCGTGTTACCGTGCACAGCCGGAAATGACACCGGTTCCCGTACCGCACGCTTGATTTCGTTATCTCACACGATTTCTAGCCAATAACAACGATTCACTCGTCTTGAAAATAAAATATCCGACATGCGCCCCGGCCTAGTTAAATTTTTCATAAATAAAACAAAAATACGAATTTATATTGAATCTTGAAAAAAAAAAATCCAAGCGAATCAATTGGTTAAATGTTATAAAAATATTGCAATAAAAATGATTTGATTCCGATAAAGTATGATCACGTAGAAAATTTGTTTCTCGTCCGAACGAGAGAGACAAAATTCGAGAAACCCGTGAATACGAATGTTGTTTTGAAAATAAAATTATAAAATTGTTCATATTCTTCGTACGGTTATTCGATATTTGGTACAGAACGGGTTGAATTGTCGTAATATTGCGAGGGTCGGAGAAAAAGTAAAGAGCGGTGGTGGATATGAGTAAAATGATCGGACCACCTCCACCACCACCACCACCTCGGCCACTTCCACCACCTCTAAACGATATTAAAAAACTATATGTAGAGCAAAGTAGCGTTATAACAGGAGCGAGCGCAGAATCAACCCCCCTGTTACGGGTCTTTCGCCACCTGTGCTACGGCGTTTAGTTATCCTTCGTGCCATCCGACTCTGCGCGCCCTATCCGTAAAAGACCCATCCGCGCATCGTCGAATATCGTTCACTCGAAAATATCTGCTCGTTGCGGTAACATCGGCCACACGACACAACGGAGTTACCTTTGCGACGTCGAAATTCAAACTCGTACACGAGAGACGCGACGACGTTTGTCGAGGACGAAGAATAGATTACCGAGAAGAAACTTGAAGAAGAGGAAGGTGTTCGAGCTTACCGATTAATTTTTGTTCATCGACGATCCGGATCTCTCGTATCGACGCGAAGATGAGGACGAATACGCTGATCTCCGCCACTTCCGGTCTTCCGCTCGTGTCGATTTCTCTGCTACTGATCGTTTCGTTCAGCCTCGAGACATCGGCAAAACGTGAGTGGAATTTTTTCGATTTTTGTTTTGTTTTCCTCGGTTGGACCACGCAAAGATCAACGACTCGCCCGATTGTTTTCCTCTAAATGGTGGTAAAACGCCAATATTTGCTTTCGAATTTGTTACATTTGATCCAATTTGGAAAACTGTCGGGACCGCACCCATAGACTTGTTGTTTCAGTCGTAACTTACTCAAATAATTACGATACGTACGAGTCAATGACGCTTATTGCAAATTGACGGAGTGACGGCATCGTTTCACTGGGAATCGACTATTAATTTTCGTAAAATGCGTCGCGGACATTCTCAAAAATAATTGGATCGATTTGGATTTTCGATGTTTACGAACGCGACGCGTCCGACCTAAACACGTCGCTCGCTACGTTCGACCGGTACTCGATGCACTTTTACTATTTACTTTCCAACCGATTAAAAAAAATTCAAAATAAAACCTTTCTACCTTGCGTCAGTTAAGCGAACGATTTTTAATCATTTGCCCGATTGGTCGCAGTCAATCAAGTAATTCAGGAAGTTTTTAAACTTTTTTTCAACCAATTTTTCGTAATTTCTGAAACAAAACCTTTTTTATAAAAATTTTTGTTTGTTCCTTGCATAATTGTTCGCGATGTTTTCGACGGTGCGTTGCTTCAACGAAAGATTTTTCGATGATCGGCAAAAGCGTTGGTGTTCCGTTTACCCAGCAGGTCTAAAACTCTCGCTCTGGTCAAGCGTAAATATTCAATTTTCTCAACCGGTCGTACGCAGATGAGCGACGCACGCATTCAGCTGTGCGAAGAAAAGCTCGAGAAGCTGTTGCATCTTGGTGCATGAAAGACGAAATTATTAATTATACATCAGTGTCGAAAAATACCGAATTTATTACAAAATATATATATATAAATAAGAAAAAAAATAAAAACAATATCTAATCTTCGTTTTTCATCGTATAATCAAACTTTTCCGATGACACAACGATGTTCCATATGCGGGTCGAGGATAAAGTCACCACGTGCATGCAATATAACGGGTTAAGATTCACCAGGGAAAAATCACAAATTTTGTAGTAGACGATTTTTTTTATTATTCGCTCCACGTATCAATATCAACAGGATAAACCGAGTATTGTTACGACAGCGACGTAACGATAGTTGAATCGAAACGGAAAATAAATATTCACCGAACCACAGGACCCGATGTTTTTTTGATGTTTTTTTCTGTTTTTTTTCTGTTTTCGTTCGCCCGTACAGTTGCCTTTCAATTGATTTTATGAATGTAGCGACATACAGCGACGAGGGAGGAGGGGCGAAGGGGAATAGCGCAAATAAAGATTGAGGGATTTTTTCCTGTCGAGTTTTTTAACCGTAAAGACAACACCGAATACAAGTGGCGTGCAATTTTTCACGGAAGTTCGCAGGTGAACAAAAATGTGCAGATTTTATTTTTTGACCGTCGTAATTTAAACGATTTTTATTTCATGAACTAGTACGATCTTTGCTTTTTTTGTCAATGAATCTAGTCAAGCTCAGGATTTTTGAAACCTCAAGGAACAATCAGTTTCTTGTCCCAAAATTTATGCCAATAACGATTTATATATTTTTATCTCACTTCCGTAAACTGAAAACTCTCATCGACTCCAAATTTTGGTATAAATCTCAAAAACTGAGATACGATGAAAATTTTGAGTGTATAAAAGTTAAAAATTAATAAAAAATAAAACATTGACGATATTCAAAAACAATTTAATTAGACAAACTTCGCCATCGATTATTGAATAAGCGAATCGGATCCACAGATTTTTTGACATCGTTATTTTGATAAATAGGTCGCTGAGATTGCTTTTTTAATTGCAAAATTTAATTGTCAAATTTCGCGATAGTGCGGTGTTAAAAAAATGTTGTCACTCGACGTGTCCTCGTAGTCGAGGGTGTCAGATTTATAATAAAAAATGATATCAAATTTATGGCACGTTACACAGAGGTCAGCGTGACACGTTGGTAACGAAAATTCAGATGATTCTTTCGACAAGGGAGCGCTCGAAGAGCAAACGATTATTACGTTTGCCACGGCTTGGCAGGTACGGGCGATTTTACGGAAAGAGCAAAAGCTCTCGTACAGCGATAAATGTAGGGGCGAGGTATCGAGTCCGCTACGACGGAGATTCGACTGCGCACATCGTATATTTCCAGCGAGCGAGAAGAAAAAAAAAAGTAAATTTGATCGCCGCGAGTTCACTTCGAGTATAGTTCGTCGTTATCGTATTGGACCCACTGAGTAATAAATAAAACTTTGAGAATCTCGACAGTGTACAACAAACGCGATCAATGAACGATTCAAAGAATAAACTTTCTTGAAAATATTTTCACGTCCTCGTATTAGGTAAATTTTTTTGCCGATTACGAATCATTTCGAATTTTGATCCAAACGTCAGAAACTCTCGTGTAGAAATATGAAAAATTGTTAAACGATCACTCTCTTTTTTTCGTTTTATTCAAATATTATAAAAATTTTGAATTTTTCAAATAAACTCTACTTCGTAGTTTTTTTATTGTTAGTTTTTATTTAGCTCGTTCAAACAGATCTATCGATGAAATATTGTTATAGCTCTGAGTTTCCGATGGTCCATCGCTCAGTGTCGTCTTTGTCCCACCCCTTGAGGGAACCCTCTTGTTTTACCTCGATGTTTCATCTAGTTTTCGAGCGTTAACTATCTACTGACGTTTAGCTGAAGACAATGGAAATTGGTACTGAACAAACAACGAGCCTCGTGAACGAAACACAGCGAAAGCTTCGATAACAGAGGATCGGCCGCTGTTGCTAACTTCTTCGTTCCAACATTGTCGCTGACACTAAATTCACCACTGGCGACCACCTGCTTTTAATGTAATTTCCCATTGGGACAAAACTACCACTGGTCACTTTGGTTAAAGCGTATTATTTTTTAAACAAGAACAAACTATATAGAATTTGAAATATTAATTTTTTAATCATTTGAATAATTTATTATCAGTCTTTATTAATTCGTTATACGACAAATTGCATTTTTTTGATATTTTATAGTGAACAATAATTGTAGTAAATTAATCGTCAAATCGAGGGAATAAAATTGACAACGCCAGGAAATATTATTCGTGTATGAGGTACTTCTAGCTGTGTGCGGGATATCGCGTATGAAATTCAAATGGTTAAAACGCGACGAGAACACGTTATACGTAATAAAGATGGGCGAGCTTCGTAAATCCGTGTGCGAACAGATATTTATGCAGATCGTGTTGGCGATTGTACTATACAAATATCGTGCCACAGATGGAAATTTACGTCAAGAAACAAAGTTTGCGATTCTGCTCTAGTTCGCTACGTGCCTTGAACGTTTCGCGCGTGGGAACGAGCGCCCCCCTGGGTACCCGTGCCACCTGGTGTGAGAAACCCGAACCACGTCCCTTCTACGCCATTCGATATTCGCCGGGTCTATCATAAACGCGACAATGCCTCGCGAATCTATCGGAAATACCGGACAATTTATTAGTACGTGAACGTAACGCAAAATGAAAAAGTCTTCACAATGTACGTCGGGGAAGTTTTAGCGTTGCATTGACAGATTCGACGAACAATAATCGAGCGAAAGCGCGCGGTCTCTATGATTGTTACACCGAGAGCGAATTACGTCCCTTTAAATGCAGTTCGTGCACTGAATTAATTATTCGAATTATTAATTATTCGAACGAATGAAAAATTTATCGAGGAACAATATCTCAAAATATCAACAATTTTCTTTTGCTATGTAAATTCGCAGGCAAAATATAAATTTGTTTTGTCCGAGATCTTTTGTTTCGATTAATACAAAATTTGTTCAATGGACGATCAAAATTGATTAAATTTCAATAAATATTTCTATATTATGATTTTTATTATTCATTTATTTCTTCGTCGGCGAATAATAAAAATCTCGATTTTGGATGGATGAATTTTCTTGCTTGGTACTTTTTCGACCCTTTTTCATGTGCATAATCCTGGGTAAAGGGTTTAACTGGGCGTAAGCCTTCTCGAGATCAGAATTCCAATCCCGTATCGTACACACGAGTCCGGCTTTTCCTAATACGTTTTCCTTTTATCCCGATCTATTACTCCTACCAAGTATTACCTCGACAACATTGCTGACCGACCACTCCATAACTGGATTCTTTCCGGGTGATCAATTCCCATACACGTGTCATATTTCTCTCTATCTTATTTTTTCGCTATCTATCTCGACGATGGTCGGACGTGTTTACGATAAATACGACGAGAGAAAACAAAAATAAATTTATCACGAGCGAAATAAAACTGTTTTTAATCGAGATTATAAAATTATATTCGATCAATAAAATGAAATCAAACGTAAAGTCGATGAACGAGGCCCATTTATCGAATAAATTTAATTAATCGATGAAAAAATTATTGCGATAACTAAAAGTACTCTCTGTTTTCAAAAAATTGACGAATTATTTTACCCATTTTAATGAATTTTAATTAAAAATATAGTACGGTAGCTCATACATCAGAGTCTTAAAAAGCAGATAACCAACGAGTTATAGATTGGCATGTCGGGCCGAGCAATTTGCTTGAACCAATATTTTGTGGACAAGCGCGTGTCTGCGAGCCCCGCTAAACAGCCAATCAAAGCGTGTCATTTCCAGCTTGACATACGATCGAATATTTACAAAATTTCCGTTCTCTGATTTATGCTACGTGTTTGATATGTCCCGACTAATTTGCGAGCGATCAAAACCAATGCGTTTAATGGCCAGCGTTACCAGATATTAATACCGATCTCGTTATCTCCCTTTAATAATCAACGAACATCTTCGTTCTATGCATGATTCATGCATAGAACGAAGGCAAGTTCTCATCGAACGATTTATATCCGTAAAAATTCAATAAAAAATTACAGTCTAATTAAAATATTATCAAATTTTACGTACACACAAAATCAATGTATTTTAGCGATAATTTCGAATTGATTGGAAAATTAAAGTCTCAACGAATAATATTATTGAAACGATTGTCATTTTGCACGAACGTCACGTGCGTAAAGAATACGATGCATAGGTTCGTGGCAAGTAGCGATAATCTTCGATCAACCCCCCTCCCCTCTCGATAATTCAATTACGACCGAACCGAGAGCACCCGTGAGGCTTATGGTTACGATCGTAGCGCTCGTGCGTGTAATGAGAATAGCTCCAAGGCATTTAACTCGTCCTCGTGTATAGCTCATTAAACCCTAGAAGTGCCGACACTTTGCGTTTAGTGAAATTTAAGGGATCCAACGTTGCAACCCCTTCGCGTCCTCGTCAGTAGCCGATTCTTACGTTTTTCATAATTTTATTTCTCGCTCAAAACAAGACACATAATCGAATATAATCTAGGGGTCCTTACCAATTAGCGAAGGACGAAATATTATTTTCTCGTTTATATAAAACGTATTTTACTTAATTATACAAACCGTTTGGAGTTGAATCTCGTCGAAGGAATTGCATTAAGAAAAGTAGGGAGAAAGAGATCCAAATCGTGGCCACCGGAGCACGAACGTTTACCACGGGGCGAACCGTGGTTGATCGATTAATTGGCACTCCTCTTTATCGCGTAATCGAATAATCGGCTTTTTTTGCAGTCCAAAGAGATTTATTTTTTATTCGTCCCTCTTTCACACTTTTTTTTTATTCCGGGACGGTGCCAGGTTATTAGATTTTCTCGATTGAACTCGACGCGTCACGGGACACTTTTAGCTGTATCGTCCTGTGTCGCAATATTATAATTTCATAATTTTTATGCGATTTACGTTTTTTTCGATTCTATTTTTAGGTGGCTGCGCTACCTTCGGCCATTCGTGCTTAGGCGGCCATGGGAAACGATCAAACCCGGATGTTGGGGTAGGATTCAAGGATATCGAGGTTTATCCAGCGAGTACGAAGGACGATGCTCGTGACGCGAGTAACAACGAGATCGTGGTCGATCTCGGCACTAACGAGATTCCACAATTGGGAAATTTCGTCAAGTGTCGAAATTGCGCTATGGAATCGTCGCGACGTGTGAGAAACCAACAGAACTATATACCGCTTCTGGTCAGACAATTGGTAAAAAATACAAGTTTGAGACGTAAACAATTTCTTTTGTTCAAATTGACCAATAAAAACAAATTTCTTTTCAATGTTATGTTTAAAAAATTGTTGTTTACGTTTTTGTTTGCAGCTTGCTTCCTATCGTCGCCCCTACAACACCGATCTGACACCGAACGACATGTAAGAAGATTCCACTCGCCTTCCGAGCTTCCCACTAAACTTTAAGAAACTTTAAGAAAAATGATATTTAGACGAAGAAAAGAAAATGGAAAATAGATTAAGCACATTTTATGTTCATGAAAGAAAAGAGTAAAAACGCAAAATTGACCCAGTATTTTTCCTGAAAATTTGATCGCGAGTATCGAATACTTTTGAAACGATATTGCGATCGTTCTATGTGCTGTCCAGATTTTTGTTTTTATAGAAGCGAGGCTTGAAAATTATTTTGATATCAAATCGGGGGTTTCTGCCCTCGTATGATAAGAATTACATTGTCAGATAAGTTTGCGCACCGAGTCGATAACTTATCGACCGACGATTTATCGTCGGCCCTACATAAATTTTGCTTTTCACGCACCACACCTTTTCCTTTTCGAATTCCCGCGTGGGAATAAGGGCGAGGTTTTAATAATTTTATTAACAACTACTAAATATGCTTTATTTTTTACTCGTGTCGGTTGTCGGTTGGTTATTTTTTTATTCGCTGTTTTTTTTTCAACGGACTTTATCAATTTTTGCGGTTTTTATTACATAGGAGAAACAAAACGTGCGCGAAATTGTCAACTGACGAGATCATCAGCGAAAGTTCCTATTACAAACATTACACAGTTTTATTCTTAATAGCTTAGTCGTATTCGATTCGATTTAGTTGATAGACAATCAGACGATGAAAATCAAATGACGCAAATAAAAATATTTAAAAAAAGACGTAAATAAAACAATGTGTAATTACCCTGGGACTTTGGCAAAGTTTTTCTCGCGAAACGAAAAAATTACCGAGTCCGTCGACGCGAAAAGTTCCAGCCTAGCACTTTTCGCCTCGAGCTAGATAATTCTTTTCGGTGCAAACGATACGCATTGTTTTCCAATTATAATACGATCGTTAATAATAAATTTTAACGAGCAAGGGTCGTCCATCAAGTTACAGCCTGACACATGTCACCACGAAATAGCTACCGTCAATATTCTCAATTAATGTCTGGAGATTGACTCTTCTTATACCCTTCACCCCCCGCACTCGCCGAATGCTTCGCGAAATAATTCATGACGTCTAAAAGTTTAAAAAGGAATCTAAAAAAATTTGATCGAATATTCAAATGAAAATAAGCAAAAAATATTTGTTCAATTGTGAAAAGTAGTTCGCAAAGTCGTTGCGTCGTGATTGGATTGTTCCTTATTTAAGCGTGTCGTCGGATGAGTCGGTCTGCGGAAGAAACGAATCATCTTTTTTTACTTCTTATTATAATTTTTTAATTTATCGCTATTGCTTAAAAAACTCGATAGATTTACCAATATTTTGTACAAGCGAAGCTCGCGTGGGCGACTCGGATGATGAATGTCCCAAGCCTTCCGCGCCTCCTGTACGAACAGAAGTTTCGCCGTTTCGTCGTCGGGTTTTTCAATTTTTTGTGTTAATCCGATCGGATCAACGAGGTCCTTCGAGTCTTCCATGCTCATGGAGGTCTCGGCTATTTCGTTCCCATCCACTGATTGATCGCTGCTGGTTGATCGATAATTG
This sequence comes from Netelia inedita, assembly GCA_964017225.1. Classification (NCBI taxonomy): domain Eukaryota; kingdom Metazoa; phylum Arthropoda; class Insecta; order Hymenoptera; family Ichneumonidae; genus Netelia; species Netelia inedita. Next base: position 35,830,419 of record OZ024922.1, on the reverse strand, counting down.
AAAAAAAAACATTTTCTCATTTGCATCAAATTTTATCAAATATTTTCCGTTTTTGAAAAAAAATGCAAACTTGATTTTTACTCACGAAAAGGCGAAAAAAATTAAAATTGCAAACATATAACGCATAGTATCTACTCGAGTGACAATTTAAAAAATAACCGAGCAAAAAAAGGTAAGCATTTTTATTACGATATAGGCAACAGTTATTTCGAGTAATACCGGACGAGGTCGTTTTTGGTCGTGTCATAGTCGGTGTCCCAGTTTCCCGGTAGAGTGAAAATTTTTTGGTCCTTTTGCCACCTGTTGCCGGTACGCTTGTCAACGATCGTGGCAGCCGGTGGCACCTCCAGTCGTCCTGTTATCAGACGGGAAAGGAACCAATGATTTCGGCCGACCGTTCCGACGGGATTACCGTCCGTTTCCATTTCAGCGAAGGGCTGAACGTTTTCGCGAGTATCAATTTGCCGGTGTTGCGAGAGTCTCGGGTGATTGTAGCTTCGTTTTCCATGGGCTGCAATTCGTATGGATTTTGAAGAATGTGACAGAGGGTTGAGCGGTCGAGGGTTTTAGTGGGTTGACGAGGGGTTGAGAGTATAAAAGACTTATAGTAGTTCAACGCTGGCTCGCTGGGGATTGTTGAAAAACGGAGGCTAATTGAAGTAAAAAGCTCCGATATTAAAGTGTAACCACCCGAATGGGTAGGCCCACGCGTTGTCAATGCATTTCCAGAGAGATTTCGGTCTGTAACACACGGATACTCGAACGATTCGTAATATTGTTTCAATTATTCGCATTCCTTGTTTTACAATACCGACGCCTCAAGGTGTTAATAAAATCTCGTTACTATTTGAACAGCCAGCGAGTTTTTTTTGCTAGTGAATTTTTTTAAATGTTGATTCAAGAAAAATAAGTTGATTTTAATTGAATAAATTTCATTAAACCGGAGGTTATTCCCTTTTGTTTATTTATTTTTCTGTGCGGGGCGTAAAAATTCGGGATGATAAAGATTATGAGAGTGTGAGAATGTTAGAGGGTTGAAAAGGTTCTACTCACCACCCCAACACGAATGTCCGTAGCTGATGCAAGATCCTAAAAATAAATTAAAGCGCAATAAGCTAGTAAATAATTGTTGGATGATTGACGCTATTGTTTAACGTGACGAAAGGATGTTCATGTCAGCAGGAATTGGGGTAACGTTTGTAAGTACGTAGAAGCGTTTTCCTGTACTTCATTGTTGTTTGTTGAAAATATACTTTCATTAGCGACGATGTCATTTTCCATTCAACGAAATTCAACGAAACGTGCTCGTTACGTTAATTCCTTTATTACGTAGGAAAAGCTCACGGATAGCTGCGATACATCGAGAGAATTAGATACTCGACGCCTTGAAAGACGCAACCGCATTCAGGGGACCTGAGAGTACTTTTCTTTCCGTCTTATCTCACTCAATCCTGCGTCTTTTGTTCCAATCGTACGTCGATGCAGACTTTTTTCGTCAAGCTCTTACGACCTGCGTACCAACGTTGAGTGGCTCGAGTGTTCTTTTTTCGTACAAGGAAATATCCTTCGGGACGTTAAAGGTAATTGAAAAAAACGAACTAGACATGTCGTCTTTCAATTGTTTTTGTGACATTTCGGAAGTGACGAACGATAAACTCTTCTACTTTATCGTTCGTTGCCTCGTCGAAGTAGTTCCACTTTCAAACGACCGATGCTTCGCGTCACGCGTGCTTTTTTGCAATTATTCGTTGCGGAGTTCTTGAAATGTTTATCGGTACCTACCCCGTCATGTCGAAGCGCGCGAAAAACACGTTTCCCATAGTTCCCACGTATATTTTTCAATAATCCCGTTGTCGGTAGTAAAAACTTTTTCATTTTTAACCATAAAAGTTCAAAATTTTCCTTTTTTGTACCCTCGCGGTATAAAAATAATCGTCGAAAGTTCGTTATCCGCCGGAGGGTAAACCCCGTGGCTCGAAGGTTGGATGCATTTACCCAAGGATATATATCTTCTATATCGCGTATATCGGCCGTTTCATGCTAAATCAAGGAGGCTGTGACCTTCGTACCTCGTTCCTTTCTTCAATATTTTCCAAAGCAACGCTAAATACCGACGAAAACAATTTTCAACGAATTTTCAAAAATATCGTGAATTTTGAAATATTAAAAAAAATTTGAAATGCCAAAAATGGTAAATTTAAAAAAATTTTGTAGTTTCGAACTGTTATCTCGTGTCGATTTATAGCGTAGTAAGAGGAAAACAAATTAGGTTCGTGACACTTCCGGTTTGCCTTCGAGCATCTCGCGTATAGTGCACTCGCGCTACGAGTGCAATAAATAAATAAGTATATGTTGATCATATGGCCGATATCATAGGACACTCAAATCGTGAAATATGAGGTATAAATTCTAGTTCGTCCATCTTATTTACGAGGCTAAGAATGAGACAGCCGAGAATATATATCGCATGGGAATTGGATGCTATTGACTCCGTACTGTGCTGAGTTCGCACTACGACGCAAATTCCAATGTTTTATATTCACCAGTCACGTCATATCTTCATTATGTACAAATAAGCCATGGTAAACACGGTGAGTTCTTTTTTGTATGAAAACCGCCCCCTCGTTTAATATCCGCGTAGTCGTTATAGACGTGTAATACAGTTTTTTCAAGAAGTATCGAGAATTCTGTCTTACATCTCCGTCGACCTTTGGAAACGAGCTTATTTTCAGATTTCATATCGTCCACAATCATTCGTAGAAAAAAGTCGCCAATTATCCAATGACAAAGAACACCTAAGGTGGCAACTTCGTTGCGCGTGTTACGAATCATTCGCCCTTTTATTCCTTTTCCTCGGTCGGAAATAATAGTTGGTTTTTCTATTACGTTTGAACTCGATTTATCGAGGTCTTGGCAATTTTTAGTGTAGACGCCGAGTACCGAGTGTAAAAGGACAATCATATTTTGTAACCTTAAACTCTAAACTGTGCGAAGTAAGTGGGAGGGAGAATGGTACGAAGTAAACACGATTTCTTCCTTGAAGAGTGAAATAAAAAAGTCTGACAAAGCGACTAGATTTCTTATTTCATTTCCTTGAAGCGAGGATCGAAATAACGAGCTATATCTATCGGTGACACGAAATTTTCCGACAAATTGACGTGTTAATATTGCCCTTTGAGTGACATCTCGCGTCACATTTTCATATGTGTTCTTCATTAAAATTTAATTTTTGACGAAACATTTATTGGACGATTCGTGGAAGCCCGATGGAAATTTCTGAATTTAACGATCGATAGAAATTTCATGGCGGATGCTTTATAGTTTAAACGTTGGAAAGAACCGAGTGGTACGACGTCGGATACGGTTCATCAAATATTGCATCAATTTATGAAAACTCGGAATTCGCGCATGCGGACAATATGCGACGTTATAACGGAAATGAATTGGCCTTTCTTGCGCTTTATTCGTAGTCTGCGGCAAAAGACTTCCGGCATATCGGGGGAAGAATAAAGAATTCAATAGTCGGTGACGTGGACCAATATCGGTGATGCGGCGGTATTTTTTCATCGGATGCATTTCAACTTTATTTTGTTCGCTCTCCTCATGCCGAACATTGCAGGGATTTTTTTTGCTGAGAAATTTATCTTTCTTTCTGTCCACGTATTAACTTTCTTTTTCTATGAAGTGTGAAATGGAATAATCAGCTTAATCATTCTCATTTTTAGAAATGTCTCGCGATAGAAAAATCTCTGACAAACCGGTAACACATATCCGTATAAAATTTTCCTCGATATGTCTCGATTGCACAAAAGAAAAATTATATCGACTCCAAGTTTTCCTATAGAATGTATTTGTATTTGTTCGAACGAGCTCGAAACGAGCGTATTACAAATTTTTATCGATAGTTGGTAATTTTTTAATGAGAGTTTTTTACTCCTTTTTATGTAAAGTTCCAAAGAATATATGCTCATTCGAGAAGTCGTTAACGAACAATATATCGTCTTATCGTATTCTCGAGCGATTCATGACCGAAGTGAAAAGGAACGAGTTTCGAAAGGTCGTGAAGTCGTAGAAACGATTGCTGATAGTTTCCGCGGCTGTGCGAACTCGTTTCCGCAAATTCCCAATGGATGCCCGATTGATCATATCCCAACAGATACGATCACCTCTGTAAAGTGTTATAAAAATATTTGTTGGATATTTTTGGTTTTTTTGTCGCGTTCTTTGTGACGTTTCCGGTGATAAAACGTATACTATTTTGTCGTAGGACATGTTAGACATCTAGGTACGAAAGTGGAGAAGGGTTGCAACTTGAACCAAAATTCAACCCTTCTTACACAAATGTTTTTCGAATTTCCGAAGGATAGGGGTGGTTTTATGAAATATCTTCGAAACCGAAATATGTAAAAAAAATTCATTTAAATGTATTTTTTTGCCTCTCTTCGTATAACTTACCTGCTGCGGATCCGATCAAGGAGACGATCAGCAAGATAGCGAAGAATCGGTTTACGCCCGTTGGAGCGCGGAAGTACCTCGAGGTGGCTGTCTCGTCGGTTTTCTTCATCTTCTTCTCCGTACCGGTGTACCTTGTTAAAGCTGAAGAAACCAAAAGAGAATATTTCGTTAGTTTAATAACTTCTTAGTTTTTCTATCGTATTTTTGTATTCATGTCGAGGGTCGAGGCGGATAGAAAAATGATAATTTTACAACGTCGATTCGATCGATATCGACGTTTCGTAACTTTGTGCCACTCGTTGCCCTCTTTAGTTGATCTATCGGCGCTCATTATTGTTATCCTCGTCGTAAACGCAACGGGCACTTCGCATAAAAGCCATTAACGTCGTCAAGATCGTACTGGCGTGTAAATGAATTACTACAATGAGGCGTGTTCGGACATCGTCGAATCGCATGTGGGTCGAAAGCTTCACAGGGGATGCTAATTATTTTTGCAATGGCGCGCATTCTACGCCGGCGATAATTGAATTATTACAGTCCAGTATCAACGAACGGAAAATAAGAGATAAAATAATCGAACGCGACGGTTGAATTAAGAAAAAAAAAACAGGAGAAACAGAGATAAACGAAAAAATAAAATGAAACAAATATTATTAAACTATAAATATAAAAACTGGGATATCCGAGTGTCCAAAAAATATTCGAACAGTTTTCTCGCACTAAAAAAATGTTAAACGATCGATCGATAAATCCTTGTTATAAAAAAGGAGCGCGCACTTCGAATCCCATAAATGCCCACCACGTATCGATATAAATATACCGTTGAATTTTTTGGATCGTTTCGCACTTTCCTCGAATTCGAAAAGTCGCTTTCCTCATTGTTTTTTTTTCTTTCCTGAACTTTTTTCAACACTTTGTGCAATCGAGAGACAAAAATCACCTTGAGGAAACCAAAATTGTTATCCCGAATTATCAGCGATGTGACGTTGCGAATGACGGAGCTTTTGTCGCTCGAATTTCGTGACAATCCTCTTTTTTTTAAATTTTTTATTGCAAATCGTGGACAAAGAGCGTCGATGTACACCGCGATGGAGTTGTATAACTTTTAACGAGAGATTGTTGGAATCGCAAAAATATCGGTAACTGGATGAGACACGAACATAGGAAGCCTCCTGAGCACACCTGGGGGCAAGCCGTGAGAGTGAGCAGGGAAAAGCTTCATAGACGGCTTTATAGGCGGCGCACCGTGGTGGGGAAAAGTCAAGCGCGCGCGACGCGCTTCCTGTTCTATATAGGTATGAATATACGTTCGGCTTTACTGTGTATGCTGTGCAGTATTTTGTTTTTTAATTTTCTCACACTTTTATACGACCATGACGAATACACGTTTGAAAGAAAAAGCAATAATTAGCAACGAAGACTTGCCTATTTTTTGTTTAACTATTCAATCCGTATTTTTAGAACTTAATTTCTCTTAGATGATACCATATTCGATACTTCAGAGGTTGTTATAAAAACAAAGTTTGTAAATTCTGATTTATAGCATGGGCTACTTCTCGTAACATCTGCAAACGATCGTGCGACTCGTTCTATTGACACTTGGTCAAAAGAACGAGTCGTGGAGATTGAGCCTGGATAATTGTTTCCAAGAATAAATTAGGTATCGCTCGAATACACGAGAGCTATTTTATCGAAGAAAACGTTCAGGCAGTGGTTATGGTCGATTATAGTCAGACAAATACACTTATGCCATCGCGATTGCAAACGCTCGATTTGCTTTTCCAGGCATACATTCTCGGAATGCAGCGTCTAGTATCTGCACAAATTTCGATGTAAATTTGATGAAAACTTGCAGAGCGTATAGGATTACTCGATAAGTAGTTATGGTCAGTATTGATCAGACAGCCTCTATACCTCTGATAACTGATAATAATCCGCTTAACTGAATGAAATAAGGGGCAGTTTTATGTAGTTAGTCCTTTTCTTTAGAGTATGGAGGGACATATCTATCTATGTATCTATCTATATATATCCCTACCCTAGCACGAATCTGCACATAGATATTCAAGTATATAGATAGGACGGGCACGAGCCACCTGTTTGATCCATATGGCAGTATGACCCGGTGATCCTCAATCTACCTCCCTTTTGTCGATCCTTCGCTCCCTATCTCCTTCGAACATCGAACTCCACAGCTACAGCGAAAAAATGACTACGATAATTGACAAAAATGTAAAATTCGAGAAAAAAAACATTTCAAAAAAATCAATTATGTAAACAATCTTTCATTTTGGAATTAATTATCTTTTCTAATATCACCGAGGCAATGTTTATTAAAGTTTTGGACGAATAATGCTATCTTTAAAAAAAATCTTCAATCAAATTATCATTCAATTATGACTCCTCCAGGACACGTATTTCCTTTCAAAATTGCCTCTATATACGCACCGAGTGAGCTCAATATATCAGTGAGCTTCCAAGATGGGCGGCTGGCACCCTTATATTATTAAGACGTGGTACAACGTCGACGCAAGATACAAGGCGCACACCTCTTCTCATACAGCTACGCGTCTTCACTTCATGGTTATACGGAAGATCCCAGGAATTTGATTACCTCGCAGCTTACAGCCTAATATATTCGGATGTAAATAATTCAGTATAACCACGGTTGGTACCTGTGGCTCTCTTTTGCAATGTAACAGTAGGCAACCTCGACGTCTAATCAGACGTCTTTGACATCATAATCCTACCAGTTTTGCTTATGATTCTCGATATTAACATATATATTTATAATTACGAGGCTTAAATCATCGCTAAATTCTCCTATAGCATAGGCTGCAATTATTGAAATTTTACTTATAAAAATTATCAATTTACAAATGAAATCCAAACAATTCTAAATATTGTTCAATACTTACTACATGAAATTTTTCGGATGCGATTATTTCGTATCATCGATCACACTTGACAAGATATCGCAATATTGTTATCTGCTTTCAACGTCTCGCGTCAGATTTCGTGAAAAATATGTCTTATTACAGAAGAATGTGTTAGCGACGAGGAAGATCGCGATTGCCAGATGTACACGACCTCTCGAGGGAGAACTGGCGTCGTTGCTGGTTAAGTAAGGCCATGTGATGGTCTGTTTCCGGTGGTCACGTACCGTTACTTCTCGTACCTGAAACATATTGGTGACATTGCAACTTGGATGATCGGGGAGGCTGGCAAAGGATCATTCCTCGTGTACTCTTGTGGGATAAAGGTTGCACGATGTACACGAGTGTGTGTCCTAGAGCGCACGTGCCCATGGCATAACGGAAATTGTTTCACGTAGAAGCTGGATATCTAGAAAAATCTTGGTACACGTTGTTGCACAAAGTGGGTGGGGATCCTCGGGAGATCCAATCGACTATTACCCGATGAAACGCTCGATGACGATAACGTGACATTGATTCTCTTCTAAGAAGATAACTCTTTGACGGTGCAAATTTCCACGTAGTATTACCGTGTACCCTCGATAAATCTATCATGGAATTAAATTATTATTTTTATGGCGGAATTGTCCATTGGAATTCTTTAAATATTTTAAATCGTCTTTCACTTCAAAAATGGATTTGAAGGAATTTGTTTAATCAAAAATTGATTCGATTAAAACAAAACCCTCGAACGAGATTACGTTTTCAGAGAAATAATACCCTCGAGTATTAATTTCATTAACTTTATAAGTAATTAACGAGCTTTCATGATTTATTATTCACCATAAATATTGTCCGAGCGGATCGTTACATGGCTCGTTGACCCTGTTGGTCGGAACTTGTCGAGTGGCTTGTGTACGCGAACTGTTGTCCTACACGATATTTCCATGACAAGGAGAGACATTAATTCGCAACTACGAGTAGATCGATAGACACAGCTTTGGTTTTCAGAATGAACGTGGTCGCGTCGATACGACGAAACTCTGATCGGCCGTTGGACAGGATTTTGCGATCGAAACGATCCCGTTTAGGTTCGTTTCGCTCGGTGTATCGTCGAGCCAATGTTACAGAGCTTTGTTTACACAAGAACAGTGAGCTTTCGGTGTGAATCTCAGGTCGGAGGGTTGACACCAGGTTGGCCAAGGGAAAGTCGAGAGAGGGTGAGAGAATCGAGTTCGACAAAGTCGTAAAACCTAAGTCATCTCGAGACCAGGGACGACCAGGTCTTCGAGAAAAACCTTCAATTACTCGTAGCTTCGAGATAAATCGAACTGTCAATGAAAAAAAAAACTCGGTCTATAGACGCTCATAAAAAACACATGCACATATATATGCGTAGTTGTACTTAACATTGGTATTTCGGCATTCAATTCAACCGGAAATTTTTCTTATCTCGGATTAAAAAAAAGATATGATATATTTCAGCACATTGTCACGCGAATGACTTATCGAGCAAGAATTCGATCGAGCATCGAGATCGTTGTCTCGACTTATTACCAGGGCCCTTTCGTTTTCGTCCATTCCACCAAAATCCTATATTTATATTGACACTAGCGTATCGATAATTTTGTATCCATGCACAGTGAATTAAATAATCCACAACAGATTCCGATTCTTATCGATTTATCAAAGTCACCTAACCGATAAAAAAATTTGACACCATTGATATTTAGATAATGCGATAACGACTGCGACGATCGTACGACTCGCGATTAAAATAACTCCCGCGCATTGCGACCCAAAATCTCGTGACTTTATCAAATTGCGCACCAGCCTCGTTTCATTTTCTTCTGTTCTTTTTTTTTTCTTTTTTTTTCACTCAATCTCCTCCCGACTCTATTGTGATGCTTATTTTAATTTCTCGATGCTTTATTTATAGTCGCAAGCGGGCAACGTCGTTATATCTGCTTATAAACGTTGCTGTGCCGAAGGATCGTTGGAACGTGAAGCGCGCGTCATACCCCGCCATGGGCCATTTAATCCACGACCGAATATCCCCAGAATCGCAATAAAAGAAATAAACATTCAGCGTAGCGTTGGCGTGATTCATTCAGACAGTAGTTGCCGTCCGGTTGCGTGTTTTTGCATCGTTGCACTTGGCGCCCTCGATGGGAGAATACACTTCCCACGCGTTAGTTTAAATCAACAATTGAAACTCATCGTTATCGTAATAATTGCCGATCTCTTTTTTCCGCCCCTTTTCGTCGAAATACGAGAAAAAAATGTAACGTTTGATAAAATTGTTGCAGGAAGGTAGACGAGCTGGAAATCGTAGGTTTTTTGTTTTCGTGCGATGGCGTCGAAACAAAGATTTCTTTTTCAATTGTTCGATGAAACGATCGATAAAGAAACAATTAATCTGTGAAATATTGTATGAAATTAAAATTTATTACTTATAGGCTATTTTCTATAATATATATACATACATTCGCGCAAGCCTTATCGATATTTACAATTTTGTACATAAGATTTTTGTTTTTCTTCCCGTCGAAAAAAAACAAATTTGAAAAATAATAATTTCTCGTCGTGCAATTCTTCATGAATTTTTGTCAGCTCTCATTGTCGTCATAATTTTATAATCACAACGTTCAAATTTCACATTTATTTACTAAAATCAACGAACAAATACTTTTAAAAAGGAACAAAAACAAAGGAAAAATTAACGAAGAACGAATAAAAAAGATTGTTATTTTCCCATGGCGTATGGCGAAGCGGACCTCGTCGAGAGGAAGTATTTTCCTGAGTAGGTAAAGTCGATGAACGATCCGCCCATCATCGCGTTTTTTTCGCCGTTACAACGTCCGGCCAAATAAGATGAGAACGAATCGCACGGTCGTCCATAGAAGCCCATTGCGCTGTTTATCGATTCGGCGAAGAATTTATACGAACGAGCGTGGGAGCATGCACCACCGACGTCCACGATACAGCCGACTTGTTTAGAACCACCGTTTGGATAAAAGTCCGAATGACCGATGGCTTCGAGATAGCCGAGAAGTCCTGCGTTAGTGTGAATAATCTGAACGTGATTAGCGTCCAGGTACGAGATACGAGCGCCTGGGCCAGCGAAAACGAAGAACGGAAGAGCCGGATCCAAGCCTGTAGAAAAAATTAACGATACTCGTAAGCACAAGAACAAAAAAACAAAAACATTTGTTTCGACTAAAAAATGTCCAGACGACGTACCGACGACCAAATTAATGGTACCCTTGGCGTAATAACCGGCTAGTCCCATAACGTGAGCTCCGAGCGAGTGCCCAACGAGGGTAGTTTTGACAGTGTCCAATTCCGCGTGTTCTTCCAGAAAATCGATCATTTTAGCGACCTGCTTGCCCACCATAATGACTCGTCTGCTCGCCCACACGTAAGGTCTCATGGTGATCTTGCTCCAGTCAACGACGATGACGTTGAAGTCATCGCGGAGAAGATAAGCTGTGCGGCGATAGAAGAAAATAAACAAAAATTAGTTGTCACGAACATCGTGTTCAAAATTTGGTGTTTTTCTTTTTCAAATATATTTACCATCGCGAATAAGGGTGCAAGCAGGACTCATGGCGCTGTTGACCCAGCCATGAGTGATGAAATGCGTCGGTTTGTCAGCGTTGAAGTTACTCCTAGCAAGAGCCTCCTTGTCGTTTAGCCAGAGGGGTTGATACTCGACTGGATTTTTTCGCGTGTAGAGACGGAAGAAGACCCGATCGTCGATATTTCTCTTCGACTCGGATGTCGACTCGTGCCTCATGACATCCTCGTGCAGTGTGATCTCCACCAATTTTCCATCGTCGTTTTCCATCATAAGGCCTTTCGTGAAAGCCGCAACTTCGTCCGCGAGTCGCAATGTCTCTTGTTCCTCGAGATGTTGATCGTGGCGATCGATCAAATTCTCGACGAAGTTATCATTATTTTTGGTCCTTATCGGATCTGCCCCGGCGAGAAGTCCTGTTTGTAAAAATTAAACGATGAAAATCAAATTTTTCTCGTAGGATTCACCCGATCAAGTATCGATTTTTCGCGATCGATCAATCGTTTCATCGATCGTACCGTTTCTCTTGGCTGTTACGACTTACCGAGAGTGGCGTAGACCAGCAGGGAACAGACCGATACGTGGACCCTCATGATTCGGGACTGCGAGTATGCTACGATTGCCCAAACGACGCGAGTTTATAAAGCCACCTAGCCCCCGTTCGCGATTAAAGAGCTCGATCGAGTTACGTGATAAGATTAGATCAGCATATCTTCTCACATGTTCGTGAGTTTTTAGTGTACTCGGCATAAGTCTACGACGATTGTTCTCGAGCGATCGTTCGACAGACTTTGCGAAAATAATAAAAAAATAAAATAAAAAACGTCGAAACAAACACGTACGCATCTTTCGTGATAACGCGATTTCGCCAATTGGAAAATGGGTAATTTCACCACTGCGCGTAATCGATAGCTCTCGTAATCTTCTATTGTGTATATTACGAAATGTCAATCGATTCTCGTTGTTGGGAGATCAAGTGCTCGATAGTTTCATGAATCGACCGCCCTACAACGTTTCAACGATTCGCGCCACTCGGGGCTCGACGTTTTTATTGCCAATGTCATTCGATATTCACATTTATCAATTTATCAAACTTTTCGACGCGCGTCGTTCGTCGCTGAAAAAGATCGTAAACTGGAGAGAACGAGAGAGAAAAAAATGTATCTTTCCACTCGCGACTAGATAATTCATTTTTAATCGTTAGCGGAGATTGTTACGTTTTATTTTAAAAAAATGTCAATTATCCACGTGTCGCTTAAAAGATAACAAATTGTAGAACTATGATATTCCCCAACTCGAGTGGACGATAAAATCGATTACTTTGTATCGCTCTCGAGAAATAGAATTTTGCCAATTATCATTCGCGTGTTTGAGTTCTAGCGATTAGGAGAATGCGAACATTTTGGTAGTATAGAATTATTGGACGATCTGGGAGATTTTTTTTCGGCGATTACAAGATCGCTTGCACTCGTGGAGTGTTGCGAAATGAGTTTTTTTTTGCTGATATTGTCAATACGCCCAATCGCGATATATACATTGTTTTCGATCAGATAAGACAAATTTAGATGCTCAAAGCGCTTACCTCTCTGAAATAACGAAAGTATTAGTGTTTATCGATTTTTAATTAAATTGTCATATTTGTAATCGCATAATCGAGCTATCAGTGAAATATTCAGCTCTCCCGCGACGTTAGCACTGAAAAAAATATCTCTGTACGCGAAAGTCGAGTATCCGGCTATGATGCGATAATAAAGAAAAAATGTTAAATCGAACGAATTATTAATAAATGAAAATAATTTTTCGACGTGGGAAATTGCTATAAAGGGGTTGAATAGTTTTTGCTATCGGTACGAGTAACAATAGGTCGGTGGAGTTGGCCGCTGTTCGCGTTCCCCGCGTTAGTTGGGTCGAGTATTTTCAGTTACAGAGGTCCTTCGATACGTAAACCGTACAGTTTCGAATTCGCGCGACTTCAACTTCCGGTCAAAGGATCACGATTTGCAAAATTTCGAAACGTCGAGACCAATCGTTCACACGAGAATTGTCGAATTTTCCACTCTCGATCGTGTCATGTCCATCGACACGTGTGGTAATTAAACCTCGACAATCGCGACACACTCGGGTAAATTTTATAATTGCCCTTGTCCAATATCGTACGTAGGGGGTAGCCGTAGTAAATCACAAAATTTATAACAATACTCGCCCTTCCGACAATCGCGAATCACCGTCCAAGGTCTCGTTTATATCGTTTAAAAATTAACTCACGAAGAACAATCTTGAATTTTTTTACGTACCGGAAAAAACTACCCTCCATGATAGATTTCTGTTTTTTCCCACCCTCGGCGGAGAAATATTTATTCTCGTGATTTTTTCTTTCTCGTAAGACCAAGAAGCCATCAAAAATTTATTCTCTCCAGGAGACAATTTAGCCACCCTCGGGTCGCTCTTATACGCGACAGACATGCGCGGGCGTACCGGAAGCGTCGATGAAAATTTTGCGTTAAGAGCGAACGTGGCATTTTACCAATTTTCGTATGAAACTCTCGTTGGAACGTGCCTCAGGTAGAAAGCATCTCGAGAACTAGCTTCTTCGAGTTGAGAAATTACGGGTTATTTTTGTTTGCTTTCCATTCCTAGAATTATTCATACTTAGGGGGTGCGCATAATGTCAGTGTACTTTTCTCATTGGTTTGCGACACCTCGAGAGAACGAGAGAGTGAGAGAGAGAGAGGGATAGACAGACAGACAGACAGACAGACAGACAGGCAGAGTAGATAGAACACCGCATATATGCTACGGGAATAAAGTTCGTAGAGTGAAGAATGATGTCTCGCATCAGTAGAGCTTATTATTGTTCGCTCCTGCGAACGTTACACGGGATGAATGTGAAAACGGTTTTCAACACCTGGCTGGCCATGAGGCCGCGCTCCGCGTCGATATTTTACCGTTCCCGCTTGCACACAAAAAATAAAATATTTAAAATAAATACTTAACAACATCGATATCGAATCGATGAAAAAATTATCGATCGATTAAATTTGTCATTTTCCAAAAAAAAATTAACATTTTTTAGTTTTTTTTTCACAAATTCGATCGATCGCCGCTAAGGGTTGAAATAGAGCGAGGTAGGACGTATCGTTGGTAAGAATTTTCCAACGACTGGACTAGAAGATTTCGACGATCGATAACAGTTCTGCCTTATCTCGCGATGAAAATTCACCACGCGTACCACGCGAAAAATACCAACTACGGATACGATTTTTCTTTTTTTCCCTTCTTATGTTTCTCCCTTGCCGATCGCGCGATAAAACGTAATCGCGTTCGTCGAAGGAAAACGATCCATATCGAGAAAATTTCCTATCTCGATTGAACTTTGTTACAGAATTTATGTGTTTCGCGCAATAAACGACGATAAATTGTTGTTCGTGAGAAGACGATTTTTCGTCAGATAAATACAATTAACGATAATCGTCTGGGTTGCAAGCGTACGCCCATTGCATACAAGATTGACTTTTCATTGTCGAATATAGAACGTTCGATATCTTCGACGACGACAACGGCGCTCGCCGATGCGATCTCGTCGTGACATGTCTAACTTCCAATCGCATTGTTTTATACGCATTATTAACGTTTGTGATTCATTGTACATTCGCGACAAACGTTCGTCCAGTTATTTTTACCGATCTCTTTCGGCGATCCGCGACGAAAAACGAAAGAATTTACGGATGTTTAGGCGATAAGATCGGATCGGTCGACACTTTGTTTTGCTGTCTTATCTTGTACGATACCGGTTCAGATTGCAATGATCACGTCGCGTCGCGCGACGCGTACATCGGCCAATCAGACTGGCCCGAGGAGTTCGCGGACCTGCTGATAAAAAAGAAAAAAAGGTAAGAATAAAGAGGGCGGGGCGAGGTTGTGTGGGGGGAGGAGATGAATATTGGCATATACTTTGTTCGGCACGACTTCAGTTCTCATCCTTATCCCAATTAGGCTTCGTTAACCCGCGCAACCCCTCTCCCCCGCCCCCTCTCCACCTCCCTTCTACATCTGGCGTTGGTTTTTCCTCGTATCGCCACCTAACGCTAACTTCTCGCAACTTCGAGTCTGTAAGTCACAAATTCCTTCTCGTTACGCATCCATGTATATTGCGCTTCGTTACAATCGCGGTCTCTCAGTCGTCGTCTCTCCTACGGCGACGTACAATCAGATTTTTGTTTAAATTTTTGTTCAGGAATTATGATAATTGATGTCGAAAGCGATTACAATTTTCAATTGAAAAATCATGTAATTTTCAATGCATACGTTTTTTGGGGGATTTTTAATTCGATTGAAATTGAATTTGTATATCACATTTATCTCGACCGATATATCTCTCCCTCGAGTCTGGCGATTTGTTTCCGTACCTACCATCTCTCTTATATTTGCGTTCCCCTTCATTTTTCTCTTACACCGCGCTTATATCTTCCCCGCGAGCATAGCTCTTCTCCGTGTCTACTGTCTTTCCGCGTATTACGGGGGAAAACACGAGACGGGATGAGAGAGTGAGTGAGAGAGAGAAAGAAAGGCGACGACCAATCCCCGAGAGAATACAACGCAGCCGTTCCAAGCACGGTTAAATAAATATTCCTTTATCCTTGTTTCCCTTCCGTTCTACATATATATGCCTATATTTCTCTCCGTTTCCTGAGCTAGAAGTACGTCTCACCCTTTCGAGAAAACGAGAGAGCGAGAGAGAGAGAGAGATGTAAGAAAAGCCCGTGAATGCGGGCTGCTTCGACGAGCAGCCCGCCCGTCGCACGCACGAGCAAAAGTCCGCCTTCATCCCTCCGGGGACTCTTACCCTCTTACCTTATTCGCACGTACTCGAACCATGTATTACTAGTTCCCGCGCGATCTTGCCCGGATTCTCTCCCGTTAATCATCGTACGACTCCCTCCCTCCACACATTCTCGAAACTCGATGTAACGCAGGGATGATCGAAATCTAAACTCTCCGGAGAATTATTTAAGTTTAACGATTCGCGAACTGGAGCGAGAGATAAATAGAGAGAGAGAGAGAGAGAGTCGTGAAACATATTGTCCTTTTTTTTTCTTTTACGAACGATTAAATATTCAACAGAATTTTATTAATTGATTTTATTTCATTGAAACACGACAAAAACGAGGCTATTGTTACGAAAGTGATAGATATTTACTCTTTTTTTCAATCAGCAAGATAATTTTCCCTTCGCGATATACAGCTGACATTATTTTGTATCAGGTGCAAAAGAGGTTTACTGAATATTACAAGGTCGGACAAAAATCGGACACGACCTTGATTTTGATACAAAATAATATTTCAACCGATACGAGAATGAAAGTTGTGAAGCTTGCAATTTTGTTCTTTCGTATAGCGTTAAAGCCGCGGGATATATATTTAGCGGGGCGGTCGAGGATGGGCGCGGAGAGGACTCGAGATGATAAAGCTCGAAAGAAGCGGAGCCGGATCGTGTGCGCAGCCCCTTTTAAGATGTGCTTCTGTCGCGGCGAATAGCTGGTAGGGGTAGTTAAGGGGATGAAAATGGGGGGTTGGTGAAGGGGGAGGGGAGGTTGAGACAGCAGGCGAGGGGCAGGTACAACCCGCGTTAACTCTATAAACCTACACTTCAGACATCAGTGATAGTATCGGTCGCGCGAATACGTGACGAGTTCAAAGCGCCGAATACTCGAGATTCCTTACGAGCTTTGTACGCTTCGCTTCACGACCCGGTACCTCGCTTTTCCTTATTCGCGGATACGTCGATGAACGTACCGCGACGAGCTACGAGCGAAGCTTTCAAGATTGCTTGCGACCGTATGGAACTCACGGAGTAGCGATACGTTGAAAAAGTCCTCGGCGAAGAATTCGAAAACGATCGTGCCGCTTAGCGCACTGCTGGGGGTCGTAAACGATTTTTCTGGGAAATTAAATCGAGATGGGCACGATGCAGGAATTTAAAAAATTTTTTATTGTAAACGAACATTACTTTTGTGAATATTGGACGATACGTTTTTAAGATCGATGTTTGGTTGATTTAAATTTATTTACCGTGATTATTAATAATGATTAGATAATTATCGATCATAATTAATCAGAATTGTATCGTTGAACGAAATAATTTTGCATGTTGGAATGTAATTTAATTCGATGTTGTTAATTATTAAAAATAATGATGTTTATTGTAACAATTGTCGAAGAATTATAATATTAAATAGCATACAAGATATAATGATGAATGAAAATAAACAAAATAATGAATGAACGTACAAAAAGAATAAATGGATATAAATAAATACTTATAAATAAATGTTATAAATTTTTTCCGTCCGAGCCTTCTTCATGCGACGAAACGCAACGTACATTCGACCCGCGAAAATAAAAAAATAAACCCACCCCTATTCCACGATAAATATTTGTCTACAATGATCCTACAATATTGCTTGTATAAGAAAGAAAATAAAATGTAACGTTTACATTTATCGTCGTCGAATACGCGAAACTACCCTCAAGGCGAAAACGTCCTACGTTCCTCCCTTCGAAATATAACGAAAATTTTTGTTCCCTCGATCGAAAGCATTTGACAGTGTCTTTATAGTTCTCGAGCGTATTTTCTACGAGCCTCGAGACGGCCGAAAAGATACGCGATTGGACGAAAAGTGTCGCGAGGGTTGAGACACGTCGCGATTGTCGAGAATATAAAGATCTCGGGTAGAAGGAAAGAGAAAAGAAAAGAAGGGTAGCGAGAGTGTCGGGGGTGAAAAAACGAAGGAGGGGGAAGCACGAGAGACGTCGAAGTGCAAGCGATTGCTTAGCTCGCGAAGCAATTTCATTCGCGATACGGATCTCTCACGGTGTTCGAATTCAAACTCGAGGGAGCCAAAAAAGCACACACCGCCGCGGTTTTCAAAGCCAGCGAAGGCATAGGATATGATCGCGGGGAGGTTGGTCCCTTTTTTTCTCTCTCTCTCTCCCTATATATCCAGCATTATCAGCAGCCGAAGAATTCTCGAGTTTCAGAATTTCGTCCAAGTGCTGAGCTTGCGGCATCGTCGCGCGGACTCGAAACGCCGTGGAGTACGAGGGTGCGAGCGAGACCGACGAGAGCTTCGAGAGAGATGGAACAACGGCACAAAGCGGGGAGGGACGAGCGTAAAAGGCTTGACAGTTCTACTCCCTCTCTCTCTCTCTCTCTCTCCCTCTGTCTCTCTTGGTTCGTTCGGGGGTGGCAAGGCCACGAGACACTGGGAGAGATACGAGCCAAACAGGAGCCTCATCGAATGTTATACTCACGACTATACGAACCCTCTTGGTATATGTACATCGTTCCTTTCGTCAATCTCCTTCCCATCTTTGTCTTTTACGTCACATATATATATGTATATTAATACGACATCTGATACAGTTCCCTGGGGCGAAAGATTGCGACAATTCCAAGAAAATGTGCATCGGTTGCGAATTTAAGGTGCTCGAACATAAGGATTGTCGCCTTTTTTGATGACAGCGAGTAAAAATAAACGATTTGAAACGAACAAAATTGAACTTAGTGAAAAAATGAAACAAGATTTTACGCAATATTGGCGCTTGTATGGAACTCGAACCAGAATTAATTGCGAGCTATTGAAAACGATAAGATTTGTAATATCTAATAAAAAAACAAAGAAAAATTAGAGTGGAATAATTGGAATTAAAAAAAATCGATCCATGACGATACGTTGATAATGAGCTTAATCCAAAATTAATTTCACTGTATAAAAGACAATGAAATTTGTAATATTGTAGAATGAAAAAAATATTGAAATTAGAAATAACTCGAAAAACATATGCGATCGATCAATCGCCAATTTTTCGATAACGAAATTTGTTCAAAAATTAATTCTGCTCTATAAAAATCAATAAAATTTATAGCAAATTTCCATCCCAATAAAAATTGTAGAAAAAAAATCAATTAATTCGATAAAGATATACGATCGATGAATAGATCGACGAGTCAACGACGAACGAGTCATCGATAAAATCGGCTAATACGTCGGTAATTATTTGAAGTAATTCGAGATAATTAAATCGAGCTTGTGGAGAACTAGCCGCAGGGAGAAGCGAATGCACCCATACGGATGCCGTACTCCTAAACGAATGATAATTAAGTCCGCGTAGTACGTACATAGCCGATCGAGGTTCGCATACGTAGCATATAGGCTCGCATACCAATATTATCGGCGTATCGATGTTACGTTATATATATATATATATATATATATCAAGAGTCGATGGTACCACCACATGGACTTTCCCGGAGGTGCAGAGCGTACAAACCACCGTCCAGGTTTGGTGCACAGGGGAAAGGAAGGGACACACGGGCCGACTAGTTGCCTCGTTATGACGAATCAGAATCTCCTCTAGCTATATGGATTTTTGACCTGGCGGGCCGCAGACATGCGTAGAATCGAAAGCCTCCCCTGGCAGAGAGAATTCAGCCTCATCTTCGTTGTGATCGTCGTCTTGGTCGTCGTCGTGCACTCGTCGATTATTGCATTGATTATACGAAACTTTCAACGAACTACGATTATTTCAAGCTAATCAGCCTATCTCTATACATGCATGAATAATCACATATAAAACGTATATGAATGTATATATGTATATTATCCTCGACGTACACGCTACACTATCCTCTTTCATTCTTCGAGCCTCGTCTACCATCCTCTGCTGCAGCCTGATATGCGCTTCGGGTGTCCCGCTCGTTGCTCGCGAGAGCAACCCCAGACTCATCCAAGAGGAGAATAATAATAAGGCACACTCACTCCGCGGTACTCTGGCGAAGCCTCGTTGCAAATTCAGGCACACGAGTCTAACGTTGAATTTTTCCTGATCAAGTAGATACGAAAAACACGAGAAAATCCACCCAGTGGAAATATTACATGCGCGTGCCTATATGCATGAAGATGCGATCAATTTTATTTGGCGGTGAGAGAGGATGAAAAACTTTAATTCGTAATATACAAATTTTATTTATCTTCGATGATTTGAATATCAAATTAATTCGTTTCTATCGAAAGAGGAATTCTTTCATTCGTGTGAATTATATATGAGTACGAGTCTCCTTATAGAATGTCGTCGATAATATCAAGGAATACGAATAATATTGAGTAAATTAATTGGCGTGTCGCGTTGGTCGAAAATTTGTACGATTTCTTTTTTGTTTAATTTTGAAATATTTATTTCATTATTCCACAACTGGGACGATCGATCGAGCTTGTCTGCATCGTCCTGTATATCGACGACTTAGCGGCGAATTAATTAAGGAGTTCACGACTGACTTATTTTATCGCGTCGAGTTTATGTATTGGAAAAATGAAAATAAACATGAATTACATAATGCATTGTTTATTTTTCTTTCTTTCTAGATAATTGTTTTTTTAATTACTTAGTGTCGGAAGGCTCGGGTAATTTTTCGTAAGACATATACATATATACATAGATACATCTATGCGTTGTGTCAGAAGACGTTTATGTTGAAAATGAATTGAACGAGTTGAACGAGACTGCAGTCAGCGCGGAAAGAATTTCAGTTGGTTATTCGTGAAACGTAGCCGACACAAGAGCTCTTTCGTCTCTTCTAGTCTCCTACGGCCATTCCAGAATCGTTTTGGCATTACGAGGACTCATGGGAATTCTCCCGTAGGACTCTTTCGAGTTTCGTACGTCTCTCTCTTACTCTCGGTCTACCTTTTCTATATCGGCTATGCCGTTGCTCGATTGCACGGTCCCAGTCTTATCTCGATGAAATATTGGAGACGGACGAGAGGGTAACGATCATTCGGACGAACACAAAATCTCAACATCGAGCCAAAAAAAGATGAGATAAAAAAATAAAAGCATTACCCGAGGGCCTGGGACGAACCTACGATTGGACTCGGTTTTTTTCTTCTTCTTATATATATACATATATAAATATATGTCGAATCGTTATTACACTATTTCGGCTAGGGAAAAGTTGGGCCTCTAACACTTACCGTCTAGGTCCGAATGGTTTTTTTTTAGGTGTTGGATTTCTTCAGAAAGATACGGCCCATAAAGTTCAAAGCTCCGGCGACGAAATATTGCAAGCACTTTTTTAGCATTCATTCCTTTTTTATTTTACCAGTTTTAATATTCAGATAATATAGAAAAGTTTTTAAATAGCCCTTAAGTGTTGCCGTTCGTCTGAGAGTATTCGACAAATAAATAGATTTGTATTTTTTAATAAAAAAAGATTTATTCAATGTTTTAATCGATGCAAGAGATAATAGGAAGATGAAAAATCGTTATCGACGCGAAAATCATATTTTCGAATCGGCGTGTCAAGCGAGAGACTGCAATTTCCTACGCGATGCACAATATCCGCGAGAAGTTGGGGAAATTCGAGCGAAATATGGTAATAAAATATTCTCCTGTCGCGACCCGGCAATCCGCGCAGGGATGATAATAAACGCTTCGGCATTCGAGTCACGCAACGAACTTCGCTCCAAATCTTTTCTCTTCTATTCTCGATTACACACGGCATTATCACGGTCGCTGTTTACGATATATCTGTGTCTCGTACGAGAATTCGGAAAGCGTTGTGAAAAAACTTGTTCGGTAAGCACGTGTCCGTAAGACTAATAAAAAATAAAGCTCTACTACGTCCGAATGATTACCCGTTCCTACAAAAACGTTGTCTATCGAATAAAAAAGAAACGATAAAATTGAAATTTATAATTTATTAATTATTAATATCATCTTCCTCAATATTACAGTTACTTAATAAATTCCTTATTAATATTTACCAATCATTACCGTTAATTAATCAAAATATCGGTTAAAATTTCTATCGAAACAATGACGAAAATTTTCTATCAATGACGATTCAAAAAATTCATCCCGATATTAATATTTCGATATATCTCCTTGCGGATAATTCAACGAAATGATTCTTTAAACCGAATCTCGCGTCTTGGTCCGGAACGAAAATTTCCGCACGTCGGAGTACGGCACAAAACATTTGTTTCGTTTCGTCGTAAATTCCTCCCAAGTTCCAAGAGTTTTACGATCGTTTCGTAAGTATTTCGTTTTTGCGCGAAAGGTTTTTGCAGCGGCGTTACACTTTTTTACGGTCGTATTCTTCTTTTGCTCTTAGTTTTAACGGTAACTTCGGCCAATCGTCGGGACGTAACTGATGTCTCTTGTCTCGTAGATTCTAGAGACGTGACGTTTTGTTATTATACATATATACATATATACATAATACCAAAGCATCACGTATATGTATATATATATATATATATATACAATATAATAGCCTATGTATATATGAGTGCTAAGCTGTAAACGATGATAATCGTCGGAGACGAAGGAAGAGCACGCGAAATATGTATGCAAGTGAGTCGAAAGACGAAGTGAGAGGGACAGAGAGAAAGAGAGATAAATATATATATAAATATAAGGAGAGTAAGGAAATGAGAGAGCCCGCACGGAGCGCTGTACAGTAGCCAAAAGCTCCTGGATAGACCACAGCAGCACCAGCAGAGTAGCGTAGCAGAGCGTGTGGTGGGTGATCTGCGCAAGCACAGGTGCAAGTTTCGAGGGTATAAAGAGGAGGCGCGCGAGAGCCCGGTGCGCACTTTGTGTTTCCACGCTCGGTCACACGCCGCAGAGACTCCACGAGATACCTCGGCCCGATCATCGTCTTCGTCGTCGCTCGTCGTCGTCTCCGTACACACATCGTATTTTGAAAGAAACTAAAAGAAGAAAAAAAAACATTTTTTTTGAATTAAATAAATATTACGACAGTTCGTCGATTCGTACGATTTCGGCTCGCTCGTTTCGCACAACAACGAAAAAACATTCGCACGATACAACGAGCCTGAAGAACTTTCGTCGCTCGACGGATAACTCAACGTAACGTCGATCTACGATCGAGTTATCTTGGAATAACGATATCCAGGTGAGTGAAAGAGAAAAATAAACAACAAATTTCCCGTTTAAAAAGTACGAAAAACAATGTCAGGATTAAATCCGTCCAATTCGCGAGTGCAATAGAGTTTGTGATTCTTTCTTCTTGTTGATTTTTTTTTTTTTGATAAATATTTATACACATTCGCACGAGCGTACGAATAGGATGAAAAAACAAGTTTCGCAATTATTGTACGACGAAAGTTTCGCGGGACGAAGTTTCGCCCCGAGCTCGAGAGATTCTCCCGCTCGTCGGCCCGGACTCGTTTCGCTCGGTGTTTACATCTTATTTTACTTAATACCCGCGAGTCTTTGAAAACGAGATTCGCGAGGAGAGAAGGGAGAAAGATTAGATCTGGTCGCGTTAACGAACTCGACGGACCGAGTCGAAGCGCGAAAGAGGTTGATTGAGATTTTTCTGGACATGGACCAGTCAGCTGTGCGCTAAGAAATGATAACATTTTTTTTTTTTTTTTTTTTTTTTTTTTTTTTGAACGAACGACTTTCCTTCCTGCCTTTGTGAACTCCCGGAAAGACGATAAAAGGAAGAACTCGTGATGAATGAAAACGCGTCATTTTATCCGGAACAATTTGTCTCCGATACGTCGCGAATCGTACTTCCTTCGTTCCGTCACGATTTTTTTTTTTCATATTTTTTGTTTTGTTTCCTTCGTTCACGTCCATGCGTATATATATATAGAAAAGAAGGAAGAAGAAGAAGAAGAAAAAGAGCGAGGCCATTGTGATTTCCTCAATCTCACGTCGATATCTCGACAAAGGCCATTTCTCCCATTATCGTACCTCGCCGACTGGTTCGTAACGAAAAAAAAGGAAGAGTCTCTTTGTATCGCACTTCGAGGATAGTTTCTATCCGTTGCGCAATTTGCCAATAACGATAACGATCATCGCGAGGAACATTTATTATTTCCCGTTTACATTTTTTTCTCTCTACGAATCAACGAAAGCCTATAAATTCTTCACGATCGAAAATTCCAAAATTGTAATAATTTTGTTTATTTCCATTCCATCCCTCCGCCCTCGAAGAAATATATTCGCAACGCGGGGGGGTTGGGAGGCGGGGGATGAAATAAATAAATTTCTTCTTCGGGAAGCAGAAGAAAACTATATGTGAAAGTGCGCGCGCGGAAATGAACGGAGTTTGAAAATGTATCGAGTAACTTACCAGAGTCGGAGGATTAACTCGAGAAAGTAAGCGAGGGAGGAGCTCGTGAAAACTTTAGTTGATCGCAAAGATACATTTCTCGGTTAAATAGCACACAGCCGGTTGAAAAAGAGATTGAGAGAGAGAGAGAGAGAGAGAGAGAGAGAGTGTGAGAGGGAGCGAGAAGGATCTTATGTATACACACAAAAAGAGCGCTCGTATCGTCGGGCGAGGCTAAGAGAGAGAGAGAGAGAGAGAGAGAGAGAGAAGAGTGCCGGCGGTAGCTTCGGTTGAAGAAAAGACGAAAATTGGGACATCTCAAGGGTCAATATTTCAGTTGGAGCTTAGGAAGCGAGCCGGTAAGCTCGAGCTTAAAATCTCAGCGTTTTTCCGTCTTTTTCTTCTTCGTAATTTTTTTTTTCGTTTTTTTTTCATCCCCCTCGTATTCGAGAACCACCCCCGTATACAAGGGTACGCGTAAGTTTCGGTCGTACATACACATCCCCATCCCCCTTTTTGGGTGATTCTGATCATTATCCACCTCGGCCGAGACCAACCCCCCCCCCTGCCCCCAACCCTCTGTCGTTCTATTATTTTTTCCGATTTGTCTTATTACGTCCATGGGACTATTTTCCCTCGTTCTTCGGCCTCGATACGTGTTTTTTTATCTCTGTTTCTTCTTCGTCCTCCCCCCCCCCCCCCCCACGGATCTTTTGCCCCTTGGCTGACCCCTCTGTTCCTCTGATTTTCATCCCTCTGACCATTTATGACCGAGGGGACGAAAATCCCCGACCCTTCAATCGTCCTTTACTAACCCCCTTGCCATCGTTTTTTTCTCTCTCACGCCCTCTCTCTCTCACTCTTCCGTCTTCATTCGCGCACGTACCACATAATTCCTTTCTCGCTGTAATCTCGTATAGTTATCCTCGAGTGTGTCCTTTGCGCGCAATCATTCGAGACAGCCACGTCGCAAGTGTTGCGGGAAGCCTTCGAGCACCGGGTAAGAAAGTTAATTACGGCGATAAGAAAAAGAAAAAAAAAGAAAAAGTAAGGTGCGCAACGATAACGAGAATCGATCGAGTAAAATACGACACAACGATTAATGTTGACAATTTATCCCAATAAGATACAAAATTCAGATCGCTTGTCTCTTTTCGTTCGAAAAATTAATTACCAATACTGTTTTCTCGATTAAAAATCATCGAATTAAATAATTACGTTGTTCGATTCCAAAAAAAGTCACAGTTTTTTTTTTTTCATAAAAACGAAATTTATCAAAATTTTATAAATTTTATATCATCCTTGTCGAAGATCGTCGGATGTTGTATTGCGAATTATCTATAATTCCGGTGATTACCACTTGATGCGCGCGCACTGATTTGGGCCTATGGTAAACAGACGTATACAACTGTAATACCCCGACGGGGAACCGTGAAGGGGTTGTTTACGAAGATGCATCGGTATTGTAAGTGCCACAGTGGGTAGGAGCTTAGGTGTTCCATGGGCGGACTACGGGTCGTCATATCTCTCTAAAACCCCCTCCCCCTTGCCCATCTCCATCACTCGCTCTTTCTCTCTCCCTCTCGTTCACTGTAGTCTAGCTCGGAGATGACGACCAGAAGATGCATATTCCGGGTACTGGACGAGCATTATCACGACGTTGCAACCCCCACACAATCATCTTTCACATACGGGCACCCCGTACCAGTAGAACTGGCGTTGCATGCACGCCCGGCTCGTCTAAGCAGCTTACGCGTTATGGACGCGTAATTATTTACGCGATATATGACGCATATAAGCCCATACCCCACGCCTCTATTCTCTCCGATATTAATCTCGTGCCGTCAAACACTCCGGTACACTATCGAAGAAATCGTTATTCGTAACAATGAAAATTGATCCGAAATTCAATCGAATTGATAATGTGATGGGTACGCAAATTTCTCGCTCGATGAAAACGGCTATTCATGAAAACGCAATATTAAGCTATTAATCTTGATGAATAAACCAAGTTATCGTCATTATCGGCTGTAATTAATCGAATAAAAATAATTATTTAAACGATAAATAATCGATAAATGGAAACTTCATATAAAATCAATAATTAATTACAGAATCGTTATAATATTAATGCAAAACGTTCAATATCACATTCTCGGGACAAAACGCGATGATTCAAGCTGATAATCACTGGGAAAATTTTCGATCCAAGAGTCGAAGGTAAGTCGAAAGAAATTTGAAAAAAAAATGAAAATAATGAGAAGAAAGAAAAAAAATAGTGAAAAAGGGGCCCCCTGTATTGGCGCGTGGGTAACAAGGCTGTACCGCGTGTATACGTATAGGGTGGCTTTTACCTACATTTCATCGTGCGAAGATATCGCATCCAAGGGGCCGACCTTCGCCGAGCTCTGTATCGGTGAGTGGTAGAGCCCAGCAGCCGCAGTAACGATAGAAAGGCAGCAGGGCAACGATGATGCGCGCGCGGCGCGCTTCGTATCCGCAAAACTCTCTCTCTCTCTCTCTGTCGCTTTCGCCCTCGCTCTTATTCTGACCCTGGTAAAGCTCTGTGCGCCCCACACATACACACACTCACACAGAAGCTTTCTCTCTTTCTCTCTCTCTCTCTCTCTCTCTCTCATGAACCGTCCATTCTCGCGCGATATACGCGGAGAGGCTCGATGATACGACGGAGGACGCGCGTACGTTCATCGGTCCGCGGCTTTTACCTGCGGGCCATCATCAGAGAGCATGCACTACTGGTAGAGAAAGAGAGAACGCGAGAGAAAGAGAAAGAGAGATGGGTGGGGATGAAAGCGTGAGAGCAAGAGAGAGAGAGAGAGAGAGTGAGCGGGAAAATCATGTACCCATCGATGTCTATTCCTGGACCCGGGTAAACGTAGCGTTATATACAAGGGAGGTTTTCCGCGCGCACCGACATCGGAGAAAAAAGCATTAACGGAGCGAACGGTCGTCGCTGCGAGAGAAACGAGCACCCAGGGTCTATTAGGTGTATACACGTTCGTATATATATATATATATATATATATATATATATATGTATATGTATATATATGTATTTATAAAAAACGTAAAGTCGTCGAAGATGGCATAGCTCGTTAAGATGGACCAGGGGGTAGTTTCGTTAAAAATGTAACTAACGAACATATTTTGAGTCGTGCTAAAATTTTGAGCAATTTGTGCAAGAGATTTCGAGTCCCTTTGTACCTCAATGTACTCGACGATCCTAAGATATGCTTCTGAGTCTTTTGGAGGGAGAGGGAAAGAGGGATAGTTTTGATAGGAATTTCCTCAGCTCGCTCGCTCTATTGTCCGCACTATCGTAAATTTCTTCGTCCCCTCGACATACCGAACTATCTTCGCGGGTTCTCGGAACACTTTTGCGACGTTTATCAAGAAATTCCATATTGCGCGAACGTAGAAATGTCGTAAATGCAGACTGAGATGAATCGTTTAACAAAAAAAAAATATCTATATATATATATATATTTATGAAAAATATTTCACGATTCCGAGATTTATGGACCATATCATCGAGAGGGAATGTCGTGCCTATAAAAATGCGAATGCGACTTCGATGGTGGAACGATACAGGGAAAAATATCATAGTGGTTCGTATTTCCCCGATTTTCACCCGAGATATGCGCGTATATACATATTCCCGGGGTGTATAACACCCCTTTCGCCCCTTTCGTGCAGTACGAAGGTATCGAGATTCTCTCGATAAGCCGAGGGCTCGAGACGACGACGGTATTACGACGGCGAGATATTCTCCTTCCTTCCAAGGCCGAGAGTCGTCCCTCCCTCTATCATCCCTTGCTTTATATCACCCACCCTCCGGCATCCCCCGGTGTGAAAGCCAGTACTCTCGTGCGCACACACACACACACACCCCTCTTCGTTAACGCTCGCGCCCTCGATGATCGCTCGATCGAGTTCACTATTTTTTTGTTGGTCAATTCAAATCCCCGAACCCCCTACCCCTCTGTCTCTTGCCTATACCACCCTCTCTCTTTCTCACTCTCTCGCTGCGTAGCTATCGTGCTCGTCCTTGTCTTCGGCCACGAGTCTTGTTACAGATTGTCGACCAAGTGGGACGGATCGATGGAAACAACAATGTATCCACGGTTATAGATACGCGATGAATTAATTTTATCGTTTCTTTTTACCTTCATGCGATCATCAACATCGCAAATAAATTCACCATATTCATTCTCAATTTTATTCAAATTTTTATTTTCCCAACTTATATCGCTTGCCAAC
Source organism: Netelia inedita (assembly GCA_964017225.1). Classification (NCBI taxonomy): domain Eukaryota; kingdom Metazoa; phylum Arthropoda; class Insecta; order Hymenoptera; family Ichneumonidae; genus Netelia; species Netelia inedita. The sequence goes on along the minus strand of OZ024922.1, from coordinate 35,802,038 downwards.
CGTATTTCCCTACGAAACGAAAGCTTTATTCCCACAACAAGACGAGACGACGGGAAATAAAAATTCGACGTTCGAACAATTCGACCAATCCCAACCACCCTCCAACTTTTGTGTCATTCGATGCACGAACTTTTCCGTGTGTTCTGAGAATACGGAAAGATCGGTTAGGGAAAGATAAAGTGGGCTTTTGAAATCTTCTCTATATCGCGTATCACCGAGGATAATATCGTTGCGAGGCTCCGCGTAGATCCAAAGCGTACCTGTCTATACACACATACCTATATCCGTACGGTAAGCCAGTCTTGTCAAAGTGACGAGAAATATCTTCTTCCCGTAATACATCGTCAGAGGGGGGCAGGAGGACGAGGAGAAGGGGGTGGGGGGGTTGGGAAGGTAGAGTAGGGGTGACTATAATATTTTCTCGTTGAGAGGACTTATGAGGCACGTGAAATATACGCGGGAGTTTCTGACAGAGCTCACTACGGATATGATGGGTATTTCCAGTCTGGCCGGAACTCGACTACGGCAACTCTCGAAACGTTGTTTGAAAAGTTAAGACGAGCGCTTGTCGCTCTTTTCTCCTTTCTATCCTTCGGCACCCTTGTCCTCTCACTGACTCTCTCGCTCTCTCGCATACTCTCGCATACGATAAACCAATATTGTTCGTTTCCATGTATACCTATATAGCGTCGAAAAAATATTGTTTCGTCTTGTATATATGTATATATGGACATTGACGTTCATATATGTATTCGTACGTGTTATATATAGGACGAACGTAACGAACAAAGTGAGATGAATGAACCGTGAGTTTCGCAGTACGAGAAGTTTGTTAATTTTCCATTACTTTTAATTACCCCGGGAGGGTGGGCGCGCGAGAATTCCCACCGGCATGGTTACCTCGGACTTTCGTAACAGTCCCGCATTGCGCTCGGTAAACGGGAAAAACATAACAATGGGTAGAAAGAGAATTGGCGAGAAAAGCTAACACGAACGATTAACTCCGAGCAATATCGCTAATTTGAGAAAACGATTTTATACTTTGCCATTTCGAACATGGATAAAATATCTTCGATATTATCACCCCCTCCCCCTGTATCTCGATATCTCGAATTTACCCATGCGAATCCGCGAACGAATTTTCAAGTTTCAAATAAATCTTGTTTTTATAATTTTGAAAATATTTGTCTTTCGTTATTGATATTAATTATTTATTTATTTAAGAAGATAATTGTTTAGGGGTTTTTTCTTAAACTATTTATTTTGGTTGGACGTCGTAAAAGACGAAAATATATTAGTTCGGGGAGACGCGATTTATCGACACGCGTTTAATTTTCATTCGAAATCTTGATCGGTCATTGGGGCAGTCGTTAACTGGCATGCCCTACATCGATTCTCACAAACTGATTATCGCAACCCCCCTCGACGTTCCGTCGATTCTAAACGAGATCTCGTGTCGCGTAAATTTCACCACGGTTTTACGACCCGTCTGACATTAATTCTCTCATGCCCGAGCAATTTTCAATACGTTGGCTTCAAAGAAAGAATATAAAATAACGTGGACGAAAACCACCATCGTATCGAATCTTTTACCCGCGCATTTTTATTACACTCGTCGGCGCTTTAACGTTCGTGTATTCGTCGGCCATTTTTTTAAATTTATTTCTTCCTCAATATCAAAATATTAACAGGACTTCGATATTTTTGAATCAGTTTGCTTTCATTCGTGAACGATCGGCGAGCTTTTCGTGACGGTAACGTAACTACGCTGCTTTATAGCCGGGGGTGCTGTAAAGCTCGCGAGTAAACCAGCTGGTGTGCGACCACGAGGGCGGGAGCTCGTCATTTCATTTTAACGGGATATAAAAGAAGATGGGGTATCGCTACGTATTATCGACGTCGTACGATTTAAAGTCGTCTCGCCTTTGGCGAAAATGCAAGTGAAAGTGATCCGAGCTTATCGCATTACCTCGAGTCACGAGCGACGTGTCGCTCGCAATCAAGGCCGGAAGCCTATCATAACCGATCACTATAGACTCATGAATTTAAATCACATATAGGTATATATATATTTATAGATACGAGCGGGTTTATATCATTTCACGATTGTAATCGTAAGTTTTCTTATTTCAACTTTAAACTTTGAATTTTAGCGAGTTTCTCGTTTCGGGCCAAGTATTATTGATATTCTTTATTTTCCATTGAAAATACTCGAATAAAAGAAATATTATCAAACGCTTTTTTGATGGATTTTGCGATAAGGAAAATCGATTATTTTTTAGAGATTTTGAGATGGAATTTCGATCGAACGAATCGTGGGAATATAACGATAGATCCGAAAGCTCCCAATCATCGATTCTCGTCTCCAACGCCCGAGAGACACTTTTATTCCGTGACTTTCCTCGCGTCTAGAAGATATTTTTCAATTTCTCATATTAGGTATTTTTCTATCCTCTCACGTCGTTTTCCGTGCATGGAAGAAGAATTTATGTCTGGATCTCGTCCCTTTCGCTTTCTCCCCCTACTCCCCCTCTCTCTCTGTTTTCTCTGTCGTGTCGTTGCTTCTTTCTCGCTTCGTATGTCGCACACTCGTTGTACGAGGATTTATGTGCGGCGAGGTATCTTTAGAAAATTGGATCGTACGAAATCGATTATCGTAAATCTTGAATTATCTAAGGAAGATAATTTAAAAAAAAAATCGAAGTACTTTTTTTCCTCCTCGATCGTCTCGCGCGACTTCGATATTTAATAATTACAAATTATTTATCATTTGATTCGACCTAATTTTTATATTCCAATTAAACTTAATTTGCTCGACCGATTATCGGTAATCGAGCACATTACGCAAGATTTGAGTTGATTGAAATTTGATTCGATTGTTACAACGACCGAATCGTTTCTCTTTTCTTAATTCGGTCGTACGTCGTGGAAATGATAACGCGACGTGAAATCGTGTTATCAGAGTGGAAAATCGTAAAAGTCTTGGTGCTTTATTATCGTTATTAAGCTTCGTTTTGAAGGAAAATTTCATAACTGCGGACGAGGCGAATCGCACGATGCTCATCTGGCAGAGTGGGGTTTTGTCCCATTAAACCGAGTGGCAATTAATTCGAATTAATTCGGGAGGGGTGATGATGGAAAAGGGGCGAACCGTGAGAAGCGGCAAACCCTGAAAAGGACTCTTCCCCCCTTCAGTCGCTGACGACGTTACACAAATGTTTTGGAACTCCACGGAGTGGCATAAAATATCACAATGAACAAATCGTCTCGACGTTCGCATGAAAAATCTGTTTTCTTTTTTAAATTCAGTTAAAATAAACGATTAAACAAAAATTCCGAATAAAATGAAATAATTAGATAAAACTTATTATCACGATGTAATCATTATCAACGTCTTTTATCCGATTTTCCACATTTCTTTTATTTTTAATTTTTCCTCTCTCATTATCAGCAAAAAGCATAACTTCTATTTTACGTGGTATAATCTCTAAGCAAGAAAAAGTAGGCAACCGCACGCTGCAGGAGAGAAACCAATATAGGTAGCTTTAATATTCAATCCGTTTTTACTCATTTAAAATAAAGCTCCACCCCGCGGTTATTGGAATATTTAATAGGATCGAGCTGAAACTTTCTTTGCCTTCTTTTTTTCCCGTTTCTTTTTCCTGTCCTCTACTCCCTTATTCCTGTCTCTCCTTCATTTTTCCTCGGCGCTCTATATACGAATCTCTGTACTCGCGAACGTTATATTCGAGGTAACCTATTCCGGTATGAAAATTATTCGATTCACGTTGGAACGAGAATGCCGAGAAGGGGAGAAGGAAGTGGAAGAAAAAACAAATAGTAAGAAAGAAGGAATGAAAGAAAGAAAGATAAAATGGTGTGCAGGAAGCGAAAGGGTATAAAGGAAGGGACAAAAGGTGTGCGCGCGTATAAAGGCATCTACGTTTTGTGCATCGAGCGAGAGTGAGAGTGCGTCGTGCACTTTATCCACTCTGGATTCTCGCAAACACATACATATTCACACATTTTGGTGGCCAAGAGCACTTAAGCAATGTTTGTTATTACAGAGCTTTTGGTTCTTAGTCAAAACGTGTCGCAGGAACTCCATTCTAGCCTATGTGTATGTGCGTGTGCCTATCCTCGGTTACGTGAGGGATGATCCCCTTATCGCAATTTTCCGCCTATATACATACTTGATCAGGCCAACACCGAGTTAAATTTTGCACCCACGTGCAAAATTAATGAATATTGTACTACCGGTCGGAAACGAACCTTAAAATATTGATAATATTAATAATGACATTAAATTTGAATAAATAACAATTTATTATAGAGTAACAATAATAATAAATTCAAATAAATAATTTATTACAAATTACCCTTTTCTTTCGATTACTTCTTTAACTATCATTAAAATTACTAATCAATATTAATTAATCCAACGATAATTGTAATTTAATAAAACAAAAAACACATCATACGAGAGACTTTTCAACGTGTTCATACGCAATGACGGGCCTAGACGAACATTGAATAAAATAAAGCGACGCATTCACGGGCGCACAAACGTCGGGGAGAGCGAAGATACCTACAACTCTACGACGAAACGACGTTTTCGTGTTATCTGCTTATCGCGACGAAGCGTGAATTGTTTACGATGAGGCTTGTTCCGTAGGACAGTTAAGGCCCCCCTCTGCCCCCATTGCTCTAGTATTGTGCGCGCGATAGGTACGATGCACCAGCTGGTGCATAGCGAGTGACGTTCCACTATCCTCCTTGTACACTATTCCTCTCTAGTTCTGGCCCTCGTTGGTGTACTACGGGCACACTCGACGCTCGCAAAATGTGGCGAACGAACGTGTCCGCGCGCGAACTCCCAACGATGCCTGTATATTAGTCAACGTATATAGATATAGTTATTTTATATAGGACTGTTCGTATGTACACCCCATTTACCCCAAACTCCGTTATCCCCCTTTTCCCAGCCTCCTCTCGAGCCAGTTACATCAACGCCCAGAGCCCCTCGGTCGAGAGCAAAACGAAACGAGACGAGCGCAAATTTTCATGTTTTTTTTTCCTTTCTACCTCTATTCCTCTTACCCTCTTCGCGTTACCAAAATTCACTATGGCTCGCATTCATTCACAGATGGCATGGAGAGATGCTCCGACGAGCTATATATATATATATATATATTTATATACATACATATATGGTCGGTTTGTGTGTTGTATGTATGTGTGTTATATGTATATAACGTTTCTATGTGACGTACGCATACCTTTCGACACGGTCGCCCGAATCAAGCCAGGAAAAAAAACTCTAGCGTAAAAACAACCCCGTACGAGTCCCATCCCTCCCGTTTTATCATGGACCACATACGCGTACGCGTCGCGACGGATAGAGATACCGATCGCATTATTAAATACCACGAAACTACGTCGCTTATGCGCTATTCCCCCGGAAAATTACGTTTATGGAAATTCCTCGAGTTTCGAACTTTTCGTATTTTTGTTTTCGAATTAACTGCGTCGTACAAAAAACGACGGCAAACAAAAGTTGAATTTTGATCTTTTCACCAAGTTTTTTTTTATCAAATTGTAAGAACTTTTTTCCGGCTTTATTTCAGCTTGAAATATTCCAATCGAAAAGTCCCGTATGCGAGATAAAAGTTACGACCGCTTGAAATTCAGGTTTTTGTTTTTGTTTTTCTGATTTTCGAAGAGTCGAAAAAATGGATTTTTTTTTCGTTCGTTGATTGCGAGTCACACTCGGAATTTGTAAAAATTATCGGGAGAAAGTACG